>JAQJVL010001555.1:46484-163984 GCA_035578905.1 Stictocephala bisonia
TCTCCTAAATCACATTATACAACTATATTGCAAAAGAGACAGCATTAAGAGCTATGCCCCCTCTCAGACTGTTAAAATATACTTAAAAACCCAACATTGGGAAATGTTTAACTAATAAATCCAAGTGGGGTATACAATTAAAGGTATTCTTCTCTTAACTACTAATTTAACACCAGATAAAAAAACAAGTTTTTGGGCTTCATAGTCCTATATACCATAATTCATGTATATACTACTTCATAAGTGTTCATAAGTGCCAGTGTTCCTCATAAGGTGTAATGCCGATATCCACAAATATGACTGTAGCAGAGTGCCTTGGTGAGGCTACAGGCTGAAATTTACCTCTTGAGGTCGTAGGCCAAGTTCCACAAAGAGGCCAGTTGCAGAGCGTCTTATCGAGGCCGTAGACCGAGCTCTCCATGAGGTTGCAAGCCGAGTTCCACAAAGGGTCTAAAGATAAAAATAGAAAACATTTAAATCGAAATTTATTAATAATCTAAAATGAAACAAAAAACTATGCTCAGGATCCTCTGGAAGATATGGATGCTACCTCTTGGTTTTAACAACAGAGCGAAGCTTAGTCTCCTGGTACTTGTTATTTAAAATATGAACGGTGGTATATTTTATCCAGTCTTTAAAGATAAAATAAAATGTTATTTGTGTATTTACTATGTATTAAATTTCATAATGAAATCAGTTGCGTCTAAATCCCAAACGCTACATTCCAACAACAGCCTTCAGCAATGGTTCATTTTGAAGTTCTACTAGAGAAGTCTGGGGTGTCCATGTTGGGTGGTAATCATTGTGCGGATATTGTGTGGGGGAGATAACTGAGTATAAGGCTTGTCAATCAGTTGAAAATCAGACCAGCACTACGTGGTTCGGATTTCACGTAAAGCTGTAGGTCCCTTAGTTGCCTGGGCTGTTGGGCTATTAATAAATTGCCCTTTCTGAAGAACAGTTGAACTCAGTTAGTAACCAGACTACACTCATCTACACTCATATAATCATTCATATTCGCCTTAAAATACCAACAACGTTGTTTTGGCGTCTCATATGTAGGAATGTAGTTGAAAAAGGTGGGCAAAGTTAAAGTGTTTCAATTGCCTTTGGATCTCCATCTCATTGTCCTTCAAACACAAAGAAGAAGAAGATATGGAAGACTAAGAGTAACGTGGAAGATAGCTGTAGAAAAGGAAAGAAAAATGGAAGGCAGAACTGGGGAGAGATCAAGCAAAAGGCTCAGAATCATGTCAGGTGAATTCTTTTGTTGCGGCCTACGTTTCCAAAGGCATTAAGGGTATTAATTGAAGTAAGTCATATGGTTTGGTATATAACACTATTTTATTTTATCTATATCTATAAAAACCAATGTATGTTTGTCTGTCCTTTATGTGCTACCAAACCGTCTAGCCGATTGCCATGAAACTTGGGGAAGTTGTTCTATATAACCCAGGGAAGGTTTCTGTTCTATTCCCGTTTCTTTGATCCCTCAGGGCTCCATCCCTTGGACTTCTAAAGTTTCAATGTTAATCAAATAGCAGGAAGCATGAAGGTATAATAAGTCAAATATAAAAAGAATATCAGCTGTGGGTTTTAAATATGAAATTAATTAAATTAAACCACGTGTTAATTTTTTAAACTGTTTATATTTTTATGTTTTGATTTCTTGTAAAGCTATTGATTTATTTATTTGATTAACAGCTGTTAAATAAAAACAAATAGAATAAAATTGTGGTAGGCAAAACTTTCAAAATTAAAAATAATTGAGTACAGTAGTAAACTACACAAAACATCACCTACTGTAAATGGGATACTGTGTAAACTGAAAGGTTGCTGCACATTTCAATGATACAATCAAAACTCAATATTATGACCGGCGAAGCGGACCGGTACAGCTAGTGTATCATATAGTTCTAAAATAACTTACTGAAAAAACTAAAATAAACCCTTAGACTGTCATATCGGAAGTTGTTATTGATATTTTATAACCTCAGCAGTATACATTGTTGAAAATAAGCCACAACAAACCATAAATAAATATTCGATGTATCGATAATTAGTCGTGAGTATCCTGCATCTTTCTCAAATGAACAAGGGGTAGCATTCAGGTTTAGGTGAGGTAGGAATTCTTTGATTGTGCTCAAGTAGAAGCAGATGTCTATATAAACAGTCAACGTAGTTCTTCCTCCACAATCTCTAGACTGCTTCTTTATCTCACACACTCCTTCATATCCTTCATCGATGCTCATGAGGCTTATAACAACACCATGTAGTAAACCAGAACACATAAGGCCAGCTCCAAAATCTCCTTTACATTTTTCAAAATCTGCAGCCCCACAAAGCCAATATTCTGTTTTACTTTTTGGAAACGCCTTTGCTAAACTACTTTGGCATTTACATTTTGATATTATACTCTGTTGAATTTTTAAACGAACAGTTTCCAATGTAGAGTTCCAATACAAATTTCCGTAACTTCCAGTAAAACAGCTGCAGTCCATCTCATATTGGTTCATACCGTTTGTAGTTAGTCTTGCTGGTTGTATGAACTTAATATTTTCGTAGAGCTTATTAGTCATGAATTTTAAATCAACCTTCACCATGCCAAGATTGTAATAGTTGTCTCCAGACTCTGTTTCATGGAACCAAATTTGCTTACTTTTTCTTTTTTGGACATGTCCGGCTAATAGTCCACCTTTCACCTGGACCCCTGCATAGACATCCAATGAAGTATGATTCTCTACAACGGAACCGTTTGCTCCGTAGAAACACCGGGCAGCCGTCAACACCCACACAGGATTAAGAAGAGTGCCGCTACAAAACTCATCTTCGGCTCTAGACATCTTTATATAGACGGCATGCCTGAACTTCACAGGATTTTTATAATCCCTGTATTTCCACCGGGGTTCAATAACAAACGGAACATCACCAGTGAGCTCTGAAAACGGTACTATCGAAAATATAAGTATAACGAATTGAATTTTCTCCATTAACTGGCCTATGTTTGCTTATAACCTAAAATTTCACCAATAACATATTTAAAGTGAAATCAGATGTTGGTAGAAACTTAATCGTATGATTTAGGTAATGTAAATAGTTGTGAATTTACTTAACTATTTAATTCCAAAGTTGTAGTACTAACATAAGATTTTTCTTTATCAATGTCAATCAATTATAATAGTTAGTGCATCTAACTGTGTTGTTTTATCATGTTAGTCTAATAACATTATTATCTAAAAACTACATACATTTAGTAATAGTATATTAACAACACTTTATATTTTTCACCAGCGTTTTTTTTCATTACATGTGTAGTTAAAATATATAGTATTAAATAAATTATATAAACATTGAATTAAATATTGCATATCAGAAACATAAATCCTCATCAATAACCTAAAGGCCCATTCTATACGGACAACAAATGCGACGCACTAATGCCGCTTAACGCCTAGTTTCAAAACAAACCTTATACACGAACGATAATAAGACCTTCAGTCGTTATCAGTTGGTTGAGTAGGAATGTTGTAGAGATAAGCGTGCAGATAGAGTAAGCGTGCGCTCACCTGACCAACTGGCCGCTTCTACTGGTGTTTCAAGGTATATATTCAGTGGCTGTATTTCAATTATTAGGGATATAGTTTCTTGTATTATTTCATTTTGTTCGCTTCCAGATAAATGGCTTGTACAAAGTGTTGTGAAGAATTGTCTAAGTCTCTACTAGTTGCAAAATGCGTGGAGTGCATTGCCGAGTTTCATCCCGGTGATGCCGAATTAGATCCACCGCCAAATTTAAAGCGATAATCGGAGTGGTACCACGTAGCATTGTGAGGACTGCTGAAGAGACACGTCTTCTTAGGTAGCAAATGTGATACTGAGGACTCCTCCATGGTCATCCAGCTTAAATCTTTTCAAAAACAGATTGTGGCGGACAACAAGCAGTTCAAGGCCAGCTTTAGTACTTTCAATCAAAGCACCACCAAGGTCCATAAATCCTTAGAATGTCCTCATTTTCACGGTTCTGAAGTCAGTGGCTAAGGCGATTGGAGTTACTGTCGGGAGACGGGACATCTCCAAAGCCCATTGTCTTCGAGAACCTGCAGATCGGCACTTCCATCCATCTATTGTGGTGCAGTTTGCTCTTCGTTCTACGATAGTAGTATGGCTGGATGCAGCCAAGAATATAAGGATCCATACGAATGATCTACATACTTTGTTTACTCCTGGTCCAGTGTTCATCAATGAGCACCTGACTCAGCACAAAAGAGCTCTACTTTAACGCTGCAAGATGGATGTTCAGGCTGGGTCTCTGGCGTACGCATGGTGTAAGGAAGGCAAGGTGTTCGTCCGGAAGACACAGGATTTAAACAATATCCGAGCCTTCATGAGGAGTTGAAGGATGTCGTCCATCAGCTGCAGACATCATTTTAGGTATTGAGAAACATATTGGTGCAGCTTTTAAAACAACTTTTAAAATAATAGTCGTATAAAACTTCTACTAGATAACTTTTTTTAGACAATGTATAAGGATATCTAACGATATTCCAATTATTTAGATCGAATAAAAGTTATCACACATTTTGAGGTGCGTGGCAGATGGTGCAAGTCAATGTACGCATCCAAAACAACATGCGACAATCACTAACCCCTAATAATGACTTTTATAAGTTAATAACAATTTTTTTTCTCATTAAAAATATTGAACATTAGTTAAAACAACCTTATTTGTTTTTGATTGATCTCTTCTTATGTTTTTGTTATATTTAGCAAGTAAAATACAAAAGGATTATTTTAAACCTAATTTGTGTTAACAAAATGATAATAAATCCCAACTAAGTTAAAGAATATCGAATAAATGTTAACTAATTTAACTAACTAATTAGCTTATAAAATAATTTTTAGGGATTAGGTTATGATTTTATACCTGCACCATCTGACGCGCATAAAAAAATGCCACGCCTCATTTATTTTTTATTCGATATTAATAAATATGATATCATTAGATTTACATTTAAAGAGTATAAACAATGTATTTTTGTAAAAGTGTTATATGTCTAATATTTTAAAAATTGTTTTATTTGAACACTTTGAATGGCCGCAATTTTGAATTCTTACTTTAGCAAGTTCAAAATTTTGTTTGTAAATTGGCCTTTTATACGAAATCTTAAGATTTTATGTATTACGGTTTTTGAGAAAACAAATTCTTTTTGAAAAAGACAAAATTGCAGCTCTGTGGGTAACTGAGGAGTTTTGATTGATTTAAGTGTGATATTTAGATTCGCTCTTAGCCCAGAATGAATACCTCAAGGGGTTGGCAAAGATTTCTGAAGATTCAAGTTCTTGCAACATCTGATTGTAATTTAAATATTTTGTCAATTAAATTTTAGGTAAATAGTAACTATAGGTACGTTAATGGAAAGCTTCAATTCGTTATACTTATATTTTCGATAGTACCGTTTTCAGAGCTCACTGCTGATGTTCCGTTTGCTATTGATCCACGGTGGAAATACAGGAATGATAAAAATCTTATGTATTACAGGCACGCCGTCTATATAAAGATGTCCAGAACCGAAGATGTGTTTTGTAGCGGCACTTTTCATACTCCTGTGTGGGTGTTGGCAACTGTCCGAAATTTCTACGGAACAAATGGTTCCATTGTAAAGAATTATACTTCATTGGATGTCTATGCAGGGGTCCAAGTGAATGGTGAATTATTAGCTGGACATGCAAAACAAATAAAATGTGATCGAATTTGGATCCATGACACACGGACTGGAGACAACTATTACAACCTTGCCTTGGTGAGGGTTAATAAATGATTTATAATTTATAAGGACAGAGGCCAAATGTACATATGAGTAGCATTATTGACTAAAAATGGATTTAGTGAAAAATAGAAATGCAACTATTATGAAACTAACAGTTTCGGATTTATGCAATGGAACTCAACATCATATTCTGTAGAGTTAAAAAACCTCTACACGAAAGTAACACAATGCAAATGCCACCAAAGCCTAGCAAAGGTGTTCCCTTAAAATAAAACAAACTATTGCCGTTGTGGAGTTGCAGATTTTGATGATTGTAAAGGAGATTTTGGAGCTGGCCTAATGTCTATATATGGTAGACTACATGGTGTTGTTATAAACCTAATTAGCATAGATAATGTGCATGAAAAGGTGTGTAAGATAAGGCGAAGCAGTCTAAAGATTGTTCATGGCAAACCAAATCTACTGGTTTTATATTTATAGACATATTTGGACATAACCAGTCGATATGTACCTGGTCTACCACTTAATAACACTCCTTGCTCAACCAGGAGAAGTGCAGGATACTCATCACTAGTAACTAAAACATCAAATATTTATTTATATTTTGTTTGTTGTTGTTGTTTATTTTCATCAACGTATACTGTTCAGGTTATAAGATAACAATAACATAATCTGTTTTGAAATTTCTATATTGTATTTTACTTTGTAACAATTAGTTTTTTTTTTTTCAGTTATATATTTGATTATGAAACTGATTTGATATAAAATAATACAACGTCCCTAGCAACACTCACTATATTGCATTACGCCGGTAAATCCCATGGGGGATGGAAAAAAATAAAATATATATATACATAAACATATATATATATATATATATATATATATATATATATATATATATATATATATATAGAAAACGTACATAGCAATGTGACAAGCTTCTATGCACAGTATGTAAGCTTGGAAACTTCCCAAAAATATCGATTGACACTAGTCTTTATATACCCACACATAAAGATAAAGACCGCTCACCCATACACGTACAATGTGGTATTCACCCACCCGCCCACCCATACACATACAGTGGTAATAACCCATTCGCCCACCCATACACGTACAGTGGTAATGACCCACCCGCCTCCCCCATACACATACAGTGGTAATGACCCACCTCGCCCACCCATACACGTACAATGTTAATAATCCACCCACCCACTAATACACGTACAGTGATATTGACCCACCCACCCATACACGCACAGTGGTATTGACCCACCCACCCATACATGTACAGTGGTATTGACCCACCCACCCACTTATACACGTACAGTGGTAATTACCCACCCACCCACCCAATCACGTACAGTGTTATTGACCCACTCTCCCACCCATACACGTACAGTAGTATTTATCCTCCCACCCACCCATACACGCACAGTGGTATTGACCCACCCACCCATTTGCACTTACAGATTACATTTTACAATAAGGTTAACAAAAACCCGCCCGCCCATACACACGTACAGTGGCATTGACCCACCCACCCGTCCATACACGTACAATAGCATTGACCATACGCGAACAATGGTATTGAAAATACGTGAACAGTGGTATTGACCCACCCTCCCACCCATACGTGAACAGAGGCATTGCCTGTATGGGTACTACTGTGCCTGTATGGGTGGCCGGGTGGGTCAGTACCACTGTGTCTGTATGGGTGGGCCGGTGGGTCAGTATTACTGTGGCTGTATGGGTGCCCGGGTGGGTCAGTACTACTCTGCCTGTATGGGTGGGTGGGTGGGTCAGTACTACTGTGCCTGTATGGGTGGCCGGGTGGGTCAGTACCACTGTGCCTGTATGGGTGGCCGGGTGGGTCAGTACTACTGGGCCTGTATGGATGGCCGGGTGGGTCAGTACCACTGTGCCTGTATAGGTAGGCGGGTGGGTCAGTATTACTGTGGCTGTACTGTGGATGAGTTTGAAGAGCATAGATGAATGAATGTGGTCATTGTTACTAACTGACTAACGTGTAAGGTTAGGTTAGGTTAAGTTAGGTTAGTTTAGGTTAGGTTAGGTTCACAACAGTCCATACCAATGTGCGTGTAGGGGTGGGCAGGTGAGTCAGTACCACTGTACGTGTAGGGGTGGGCGGATGGGTCAGTACCACTCTACGTGTATGGATGGGCGGGTGAGTCAGTACCACTCTACGTGTATAGGTGGGCGGTTGGGTCAATACCACTGTACATGTAGGGGTGGGCGGGTCTATACCAATGTACGTGTATGGGTGGGTGGGTGGGCGTGTAGGTGAGTTAGTGCTAGTGAGATAGTGAATATCCCCAACCATACTTCTCCTACGTCGTGTTTAGAATGCATTGTGTAGAGTAGCAATGTTTAAAGACTATTCTCACCGTATTGTTAAAATATTGTTTGAATTAGTTAAAAATCTCCAAGCAGATTTATGCCCCCATACACGTACAGTGCTAATGACCCACCCCCCCCCCATACACGTACAGTATTGTGTATGAGTGGGCGAGTGGGTAGTGTTTAAATGAATTTGTCATCCACCCATACACGTACAGTGGTATTGACCCACCCGCCCACCCATACATGCACTGTGGTATTGACCCACCAGCCCATCTATGATATAGTCCATCTATGATATATACACACACTGTGATATTGAAGGAATTACCACTCTACGTGTTTGGGTGGGTGGGTGGGTTATTACCACTTTACGTTATTATACGTGGAAAAAATTGTGTTATTGGATTCGGTATAGGTCCCTAAGTTTATTAGTAAACAGGTTTCAAACCCAGGTGCAAATATTTCCTGAGCCGAGAGTAAATTATATTTCTCTTCTTATGTTTAATGTTTAAAAATAGGCTACTTTATGAATAATTTTATTTAAATTTGGCATTTAAACTTGGCTGTAGTGATTTAGCCAAAGTTTAAAGAATAATCTTGATGGAGAAATTAACTATGTATGGCGTAAAATATCACTTTTTGAAATTATTTTACATATACTTTGTAAATAGAAAATCTTTAGTACAAAATAGTCAACTCTCATAGTGAGGCAAAGGAAGTAAAATAAGGAGTCCCTCAAGGAAGTGGCTTGAGCCTAAATTATGTTTAATATTTGTAATTATAATCTTTATAACATGTAAATATTATAATATATATGAAAATTCTGATTACGTAGTTTTTATTATGTCAGAAAAATCAGTTTAAAGAAGCAGAGAAACTATTTTAAACTGACTTTACAGAATTTATAAAGTGGGCTCATGATAAAAGACTTGTGATATATTAAAAAAAAAAAAAAATAATAATAATAATAATAATAGAATGGTGATATCAGCCTCAGAAATAAATTTTCGAGAGAGATGCAATTATAAAATGTCATAATTGTTTTTGCTTACATACCAATTCACTCACATTAACTAATATAGAATATCACTGTATATTAGTAAAACTGGTTTTACCTTTTAATTGATTAGAATGGACAATATATTCAGGAATGTCCTCGAAAAGACATATTTAAGTTACAAAGGAACTGAAAAAGAATGTGGCAAACATTTTTTAGTTTAAGAATAAATTAGATATTGTCCATAAGATACAAATGTAAAAGTTCAAGCAGAAGTTAGTTATGGAGCTATATTGTATGCACTCCTATAAGATGTCATTTGAGTGACATTTAAAAGATTAAAATAGGCTCTTTTAAAGATTGAAATACAACATTTGGCTGTTAATTTCATAGTATTGTACTAATCAATTGATGTATACATTGTTTTTGGTTATTTATATATCTAATTTCATAACGAAAATCGGTTGAGTCGAAATTCCAATTGAATCGGTTGAATACATAGGGCCTTCGGAAATGGCTCACTTTAAAGTTCTGATGTTGGAGATGGTGGGAAAAATAAACATTTTGCGATCCACCTTTGGGGCTTCGCCCATTGGCCCTTAAAGTGTATCTGTTAATCTTATGGGGAAAAGGTTTCTAACTTTTGTTTTAATTTATTGAGTCCAGCTGTCAAATAAATCAATTTAAATACCAACTGTTAATATTTTAAAAACTATTTAAAGAATATCCTTTTTAACAAAATTATTTTATTTACAATCTGTATTTTTTAAAACAATAAGTAAATAGGAACGCGAATTAAATCTTTTCAGCAACTAACTTAAATAAAATGAATACAAAAATTCATCATTAAGATGGAAAACGAGTACTTAAGTCTAAAGTATTATAGCATTTTAGTCTGTAGACTTGTTCATTATTATCAAGCTGATTTACAGAAAGATAATTTGGATTATTTTTCAGCATATAAAAATAATTTAGACTTAATCGCTGAATATTTTCTTGAATTCAGCATAATTTTAGCATCACGATGAAGAGTGAGGTTGTTTACATACCATTGGGTCTGAAATATGGATCGCATAACTTTTGATTGGTACCTTTTGAATTCAACTGGTGTTGGAGTAGCTAGCTGTTCCACAAAGATGTACACAATAAGTCCAAATCGGTTTAAGAATAACTTTATTAACTAATATTTTGTTTTCAGTTGAAAGTTTTGAATGCTTGCATAGAAGACAGAATAACTGTCTGAATTTAAATTTAGCTGTAAACGTTTGTTCCAAATTTGAGGTTGCCAAGTAAGTCTCCTGTCTAGGTACATTCCTAAGTATTTTACAACATTTACTTGAAGTATGAATATATTATTCAATTAAACTGGAGGACACGTGTTTTGTTTCAGTGTAGGTGTTACATGAGCTAATTTTCCTTCATTAACTCTTATACACCACCTTTTAAACCAATTTGACAAGAAGTTTAGATGTGTTTGTAGCATTCTTGAAGCAACCAAGTAGTTTTGATGCAGTGCCAAAATGGCTGTGTCGTCTGAAAAAGTTGTCTTGTTAATTAGTTAACTTTTTGGAATGTCTGAGGTGTAATTATATACAGGATAAGGCCTAGAACCCTACCTTGAGGCACACTTGATTTAATCCTGTGAAAGGTAGATAAAGCATCTTTAAATTTTATTTGAAAATATCTATTGCTGAGGTAAGACTTGATCAAGTTTTAGAATATGTGAGGGAGCATGGATTATATCTTAAATAACAAACCTTTTTGCCAAACCTTGTCACATGTTTGACTGACATCCAGGAACACAGCCGAGCAGTATTGTTTTTCTCTAGATCTTATTGGATTATATTAGTCACTCGATGTACTTGCTCAATTGTAGAATGTCGTCTTCGGAATCTAAACTAGTGAGCAGGAATTAAATCTCTATATGCAATAATTGGAATTAGACGTTTTAAAAGCAGTTTATTTAAAAAATATTTTTGATAATGCAGGAAGAAGACTTATATGTCTATAACAGGACACATGGCGAGAAGATTTCTCAGGTTCATCTATAACTATAATTTGGGATATTTTCCACTGAGTTGGACATTATTCCAGCCATAATACTGCATTTAATATTATGGTTAGAAACATCTAAGATTTGCTATGAGGCTCCTTATGGACCTGACCTTATTAAGTCACATTCTGGCAATTTTCTAGTATTTAAATCTTGTTGAATGAATGACTTTACTTAATAAAAGTTACGGGATCAATTGGAAGTTCTATTAACGTAGATGCTTCAAGCAGTTCATCAAGTTAATGGCTAATATCAATACCGGTGTCATTGGGCTGGAAGACGTTTTGAAAGAATACGGAGAAAACTGGACGATTTCCGCATTGCTCTTTACCTACGAACCATATTGCTTTTGGATCGGAGGAATTGGTGTTCTTGGTTGTTTAATATGTTTTGTAGATTTCCATAATGAATAGTTGGCAAACTCAGTAGTTAATACCATTGTACGTGTAAGGGTGATTGGGTGAGTCAGAACCACTGCACGTGTAAGGGTGGGCGAGTGGGTTGATACCATTGTACGTGTAAGGGAAATTGGGTAAGTGAGAACCACTGCATGTGTAAGGGTGGGTGAGTGTGTTAATACCATTTTATGTGTAAGGGTGATTGGGTAAGTCAGAACCACTGCACGTGTAAGGGTGGGAGAGTGGGTTAATACCTTTGTACGTGTAAGGGTAATTGGGTAAGTGAGAACCACTGCACGTGTAAGGGTGGGTGAGTGTGTTAATAACATTTTATGTGTAAGGGTGATTGGGTAAGTCAGAACCACTGCACGTGTAAGGGTGGGTGGGTTGGTTAATACCATTGTACGTGTAAGGGTGATTGGGTGAGTCAGAACCACTGCACGTGTAAGGGTGGGCGAGTGGGTTAATACCATTGTACGTGTAAGGGTAATTGGGTAAGTGAAAACCACTGCACGTGTAAGGGTGGGTGAGTGTGTTAATACCATTTTATGTGTAAGGGTGATTGGGTAAGTCAGAACCACTGCACGTGTAAGGGTGGGAGAGTGGGTTAATACCTTTGTACGTGTAAGGGTAATTGGGTAAGTGAGAACCACTGCACGTGTTAGGGTGGGTGAGGGTATTAATACCATTTTATGTGTAAGGGTGAGTGGGTAAGTCAGAACCACTGCACGTGTAAGGGTGGGCGAGTGGGTTAATACCATTGTACGTGTAAGGGTAATTGGGTAAGTGAGAACCACTGCACGTGTAAGGGTAGGTGAGTGTGTTAATACCATTTTATGTGTAAGGGTGATTGGGTAAGTGAGAACCACTGCATGTGTAAGGGTGGGTGGGTTGGTTAATACCATTGTACGTGTAAGGGTGATTGGGTGAGTCAGAACCACTGCACGTGTAAGGGTGGGCGAGTGGGTTAATACCATTGTACGTGTAAGGGTAATTGGGTAAGTGAGAACCACTGCACGTGTAAGGGTGGGTGAGTGTGTTAATACCATTTTATGTGTAAGGGTGATTGGGTAAGTCAGAACCACTGCACGTGTAAGGGTGGGAGAGTGGGTTAATACCTTTGTACGTGTAAGGGTAATTGGGTAAGTGAGAACCACTGCACGTGTTAGGGTGGGTGAGGGTGTTAATACCATTTTATGTGTAAGGGTGATTGGGTAAGTCAGAACCACTGCACGTGTAAGGGTGGGCGAGTGGGTTAATACCATTGTACGTGTAAGGGTAATTGGGTAAGTGAGAACCACTGCACGTGTAAGGGTGGGTGAGTGTGTTAATACCATTTTATGTGTAAGGGTGATTGGGTAAGTCAGAACCACTGCACGTGTAAGGGTGGGAGAGTGGGTTAATACCTTTGTACGTGTAAGGGTAATTGGGTAAGTGAGAACCACTGCACGTGTAAGGGTGGGTGAGTGTGTTAATACCATTTTATGTGTAAGGGTGATTGGGTAAGTCAGAACCACTGCACGTGTAAGGGTGGGTGGGTTGGTTAATACCATTGTACGTGTAAGGGTGATTGGGTGAGTCAGAACCACTGCACGTGTAAGGGTGGGCGAGTGGGTTAATACCATTGTACGTGTAAGGGTAATTGGGTAAGTGAGAACCACTGCATGTGTAAGGGTGGGTGAGTGTGTTAATACCATTTTATGTGTAAGGGTGATTGGGTAAGTCAGAACCACTGCACGTGTAAGGGTGGGTGGGTTGGTTAATACCATTGTACGTGTAAGGGTGATTGGGTGAGTCAGAACCACTGCACGTGTAAAGGTGGGCGAGTGGGTTAATACCATTGTACGTGTAAGGGTAATTGGGTAAGTGAGAACCACTGCACGTGTAAGGGTGGGTGAGTGTGTTAATACCATTTTATGTGTAAGGGTGATTGGGTAAGTCAGAACCACTGCACGTTTAAGGGTGGGTGGGTTGGTTAATACCATTGTACGTGTAAGGGTGATTGGGTGAGTCAGAACCACTGCACGTGTAAGGGTGGGCGAGTGGGTTAATACCATTGTACGTGTAAGGGTAATTGGGTAAGTGAGAACCACTGCACGTGTAAGGGTGGGTGAGTGTGTTAATACCATTTTATGTGTAAGGGTGATTGGGTAAGTCAGAACCACTGCACGTGTAAGGGTGGGAGAGTGGGTTAATACCTTTGTACGTGTAAGGGTAATTGGGTAAGTGAGAACCACTGCACGTGTAAGGGTGGGTGAGTGTGTTAATACCATTTTATGTGTAAGGGTGATTGGGTAAGTCAGAACCACTGCTCGTGTAAGGGTGGGTGGGTTGGTTAATACCATTGTACGTGTAAGGGTGATTGGGTGAGTCAGAACCACTGCACGTGTAAGGGTGGGCGAGTGGGTTAGTACCATTGTACGTGTAAGGGTGATTAGGTGAGTCAGAACCACTGCACGTGTAAGGGTGGGTGGGTTGGTTAATACCATTGTACCTGTAAGGGTGATTAGGTGAGTCAGAACCACTGCACGTGTAAGGGTGGGTGGGTTGGTTAATACCATTGTACTTGTAAGGGTGATTAGGTGAGTCAGAACCACTGCAACTGTAAGGGTGGGTGGGTTGGTTAATACCATTGTACGTGTAAGGGTGATTGGGTGAGTCAGAACCACTGGACGTGTAAGGGTGGGCGGGTGGGTCAATACTTCTGGGTGTGTAGATATCATTTATGGTATTGTCGTATATATTTTTCATAACGCTTGAACTATTTATAATGTTTTGAGTGAGTTTCTATTTTTTTTGAAAACAGGTAATAACATGGTTGGATGGTTACGGGCTTTTGCTGGCGCACAAAAAGTCAATGTCGATGAGGCTTGTTCCTTTCTATCTATGTACGATAGTAAAATGCATAGAAGTTTGAGGTAAATTCACTGAACCTTTCATTTCTAATCTGTCTCAATAATTTAGTTGGTTTCGACCGAACTATCTACATCATCTGGTGTTTTTAATATAACGTTTAATTCAATTTTGTCGGAGGGCACATCTCTAAAATAATTCCAAATAGCGAGTTTATTGCACAAGTTAGTAGAATTTTCTTTCATGATTACAGACTTACTTAGGTCAAAATAACTGGAGAATGAGCTAAGGATAAATCAAGGCAAGAATCAATTTGAAGATAATTATTTTAAATTCCATTTTTTACAACGAAGTCCAGTAAATCAGGTAGCTTATTCACGTACGTTGGCCAATAGGTTGGCCCTCCTGTTGAAATATAACCTAAATAGATATCTCCAACTGACTTCTCAGTTGCCTAACATGGTGGAAGGACTAATAGGTGTGCCAATGCGCAAGCCGATGGACGGTGCTCGGCAGTGGTGAAGTCAACCTAGAGGGGGGCTGGTGATTGGCAGACTGCACTGCCTATGGAACAATTACAGTAAAATGTCCCTGCATCGCTTTTCCGCCGCTAATTATCAGTCAATATCAGTTCGAAAACAATATCAACAGCTATGTCAACTGTGCGTTTCGTTATTTATTTTTTGGTTATAAATTATTTAATTAGTGCCTAAAATCGATACGTTATGTTTATGTTACAATACAAAACTGTGTGGTGTACAGGTCTAATAATTACAGCCAGAAAACTAAAGGTAAAAAGCAAGGTGATATTTCGCCTTTGTGACACATTGGAATACTATTGTCTTTCATTTTGGCATTGATTTCATTCGCAATGACACTCCAGACTGCCTTATGTAGTACCTGTGATTACGTTGTGGATTACTTTTAGTCAACTTAGGTATTATCAGTCATTACTTTGAGTAGCACCAGTGGTCAACTTGGATAGTACCTGTGAATACTTTTTGTAGGACCCAACTAATGAGCATGAGTAATCCGATGCTAACGAACTACTTTAAATAATAGTAGGTTAACTATGTGAGAATGTTTATCAGTTATCAAGAGCGTATTTTCATAATATTTAATTTATTAATATTCAAGCATCAAACTTATTCTAATATTAGATATAAAAAATGTATCACTATCCCCCCTCATAATACCTAATATGAACTCTGAACCAAGCAAATAAATTCTATACTTAAGATATAAGAATCAGAATTAAACATGTTTAATTGTTTTATTTGTAGTACGAAAATAAAAAAGTAAATAAATAACAAGATAGTATAATTATAAAAGCAAGTTTAAAAATAATTTTTTAGTATCAAATTTTTGAGTTAAATATTATGTCCACAAGTAACCTATTTGTGTTGCAATCGACATACAGATGCATTGTACAAAAAAAAAAAAAAAAAAAAAAAAAAAAAGAAATTATGCTACAGTAAAATATTTTTGATTAGTAAGTTTGTTAGTAATTAAAAATGTTTGACCCAAATATAAAACCACGAAGTATTTCATATATACTAAGTGGTATATTTACTGTATTTACTCAGTTCATTTTAGTCTAATACTTTTATAAAATCAGTTCCGGTTATCTGAGTTTTAAGTAAAAATAAAAAAAATACAAAAAGTTAAATTTGTAATACAGGTATATCTTCTAAAAAGTCACGTTTGCCACCTAAGATATTATAATGAGGTTTAAGCTGTCAGAGTAGGCTATAATTAATGTAATTGAAATGCATATAATTGTTACAATGTAGTATTTAAATTCAGTGGAATACATTTTTTACACTATTCATACATTTATGACCAAAGTTAAGTTTGAGTCTGTACTAAACTGTAAATTTTGTTAAAGACATAATATATACAATTTTGAGTTTTTCCCATTATTTTACTAATTCATAAAATTACATGTAACAATAAAAATACTAGTCTAATCAGTTAGGTAATATTTTTAATCATGCGATTTTTTTGCAGATCAGTACAACCAGCTATTTATTGTACATTGTCACAAATATTTAATCAGTAACGTATTAATTCAATAAAATGAATCACAACCGGTAATAAAACATTATGCCTGATTCCTCCATGACAGTGCAACCCAATTTTTTAGATGATGGTTCACAACCGGTAATACAACCATTATACCTGATTCCTCCATGACAGTGCAACCCAATGCTTTGGTTGATGGTTCACAACCGGTAATACAACCATTATGCCTGATTCCTCCATGATTGTGCAACCCAATGCTTTGGTTGGTAGTTCACAACCGGTAATTCAACATTATGCCTGATTCCTCCATGACAGTGCAACCCAATGCTTTGGTTGATGGTTCACAACCGGTAATACAACCATTATACCTGATTCCTCCATGACAGTGCAACCCAATGCTTTGGTTGATGGTTCACAACCGGTAAAACAACCATTATGCCTGGTTCCTCCATGATTGTGCAACCCAATGCTTTGGTTGATAGTTCACAACCGGTAATTCAACATTATGTCTGATTCCTCCATGACAGTGCAACCCAATGCTTTGGTTGATGGTTCACAACCAGTAATACAACCATTATGCCTGATTCCTCCATGACAGTGCAACCCAATGCTTTGGTTGATGGTTCACAACCGGTAATACAACCATTATGCCTGATTCCTCCATGACAGTGCAACCCAATGCTTTGGTTGATGGTTCACAACCAGTAATACAACCATTATACCTGATTCCTCCATGACAGTGCAACCCAATGCTTTGGTTGATGGTTCACAACCGGTAATACAACCATTATGCCTGATTCCTCCATGATTTTGCAACCCAATGCTTTGGTTGATAGTTCACAACCGGTAATTCAACATTATGCCTGATTCATCCATGACAGTGCAACCCAATGCTTTGGTTGATGGTTCACAAGCGGTAATACAACCATTATGCCTGATTCCTCCATGACAGTGCAACCCAATGCTTTGGTTGATGGTTCACAAGCGGTAATACAGCATGATTCCTCCATGACAATGCAACCCAATGCTTTGGTTGATGGTTCACAACCGGTAATACAACCATTATGCCTGATTCCTCCATGACAGTGCAACCCAATGCTTTGGTTGATGGTTCACAAGCGGTAATACAGCATGATGCCTGATTCCTACATGACGGTGCAACCCAATGCGTTGGTTGATGGTTTACAACCTGTAACTCAACATGATGCCTGATTCCTCCATGACAATGCAAACCAATGCTTTGGTTGATGGTTTACAACCGGTAATACAGCATGATGCCTGATTCCTCCATGACAGTGCAAACCAATGCTTTGTAAATATGCGTTGTGTAAGTGTTGCGGTGCGTTGAAATTATAATAAAAATGAAATAAAGTTTTAGATGAACTGAATTGTGTGTATTAGACATAGGTAAGAAAATTCCAATAATATTTGGTTTGTTTACATTTTAACAGATTCATAAAAACATGTGTTATTTAAAAATTAAATTAAAATCATAACTCACATGTTAAAATAGTAAATAGTAAACATTCCCTCATCTGTGAAAACTCAACGGTTTCACAAAAAAAAAAAAAAAAAAGCATAGGATGGAGAAACAGAAACGTATTTAATGTCATTGAAGCTACTTGACTCTTTTTATGTAGTAGTATAGGGTGTTTTGCATTTTAAGGTAGGTTTAAATGTTTGATGCGACCACAACTCTAATTAAATTGTTTTCGTCAATAAAAGGTGAAAGGGAAAGCAAGTGGGTTGTAAATTTTTTTCCTGGTTTTAAAATCTTGATGTCTTCGATAAAATGAACCTGTTGTATGACCTTGCAAATAGTTGTTGTTGCCGTTTCTAGCTCACACATTTTTAAGTGACCTGTTTCCTTTTCTTGGTGTAAAGTGTTTTTCTTGAAACGTAGTATGTATGCCACAATCCTTACCAATTTAGTCCATGAAGAAAATCTTGAAAACAGGTTTGGTTCTTCCATAGTAGTTAAAACTTGCAATGGGTCAGTTTTAATCTCAGGTAATTCCTTTTCATCAATTTGACTGAAACATGGTACTAGCCAAGAGTCTTCTGAAGATTGTAGCCACGATGGACCGTGCCTCCATAAATCATGAGTTCGAAGTGAATGGGAGAGCAACATGCCTCTGCTAGAACAGTCTGCTAGGTTAAAATTTGTAGAAATATGTAACCAAGAGTAAGCTGGAACCCATTCTTGTATTGCAGCTACTCCGTTTGCAACTTAGACTTTAAGTCTATAGGTGGAGTGTGAATCTATGACAAGGCCACAGTCAAGTCACACCATGCAGTTGAGGACTTTATTTGACAATGTTTTGTGATGACACTGGTGCAGTAGCTAAGAAGTTTTGCCAACAAGTGAGATCCACAAAGCTCAAGTCGTGGTATAGATAATTTTTTTAGTGGAGCCACTTTAGATTTTGCAAGCATTAAGTGACAACCATCCACATGGATAAAATATTCTTGCAACTGTGGACAAGATGTTCCGTTTTGTAAAGTACTTTTCTTGAATATCTATATGAAATGTAAACTTGTCTACTTCAGATACCCATTTTATGCCTAAAAAACTGAATACTGCATTTTCTGTGTTCTGTAAATACAAAGGTTTTTCTTTATGCTCTTCTGGTAATGTATCCATTAAATCAGGACAATTAGTTTTCCATTTACGTAGTTCAAACCCTCCTTTTTCTAATAAGGCTACACTGTCTTTACTTAAAGCTTACTTACTTACTTAAATCTTACTATTCCGTTTGTTGATTGTACTACAGTCTGAGATATACCTTGTTTATTTTCTTAGCATTTTTGAAGAGGTAGTTGCAGCTCTCGAACAAAATCTTCTGTTAAAAAAGAAATTTGTGAACCAGGATCTAAAAATTCTCTGTATATTTTGTACTCACCTTTTAAATTCATAAGTTGAATTGCTGCTGTGCCTCAAATGGTTGTGTAAAATTCCTCCTGATGTGTAGTGAGTAATGTAGCAAAGTATGATGACGTCTGTAACACACTTTACATGAAGTACTGGACTTACAAAATTTTACAGTATGTCCTGAGGACAAGCAGTTCAGACAAGCTTGTTTGCGTTTAATAAATTCTTGTCTATCTAAAAGTGAAATTTCATTAAATTTCTGATATTTGTAAACTACATGACTTTCATTACAGTACATACAGTCCTGAGAGCCCATATTGCTAACAAAGGTACTTTTCAAACCAGTAGGTTGGTTGGAAGCTTTCTCAAATGTCTTTTGAAATTTAACAGAAACAAGTAACTTGTTTGAAGTGCCTGTTTTAAACTGAGGATGACAGGGTTCCAAAGACTTGCAATGGTCTTTTAAAAAACCAAGTAGTTTGTCAAAAGAAGAGAACTCTACATTAGAATACTTTCTTTCAAACAGTTGTCTAGTATGTATATCAAGGTGTTGAATAACAATATGGCAAAGCATAAAATCATCGTAGTCCACTGGGAACTGCATTGCTCTCAACGCAAGACTGCGTTCTGTGCATACATCGACTAAGTGTCTGAGGGACTTCAATGACTCTTCCTTTAAAAATGGAATATTTAAAATTTCATTTAAGTAATGACTAGCTAGAAGCCTTTTGATGTCATAGCGTTCAGCTAAAAAATCCCATACAATGTTGTAGTTTTCTCTTACTAAGGGGAAAGTTTTAGCTAAATTTTGAGGCTCTGACTTCAAGCATGAGATCAAGTAATGAAATTGTTCTATTTCGGACAAATTTTTGTTGTCGTGTACTAAAGACAAAAATAAATCTCTGAAGTGCGGCAAATTTTTAAAGTTACCATCAAAGCTAGGTAATTCGATGTTAGGAAGTTTTACCTGAGGATGGTTTTGTCCTAAAGATTGATTATAAGATGTCAGGGCGTCAATGTTTGAATTTTGAGGTTAGTAGCTAGGATTTGAAAGTAAATTTCTTCAACGTGTTCTATTTTTTTCCTTTCTTCTTCTAAATCTGATGTTTGTCTCATACTAATTAATACTTTGATGACTTCTTCTTGTGCACTTCCAAATTCTTCAAAGTCCTTTTCTAAATTATCAATTCGAACTTTAAATTGAAAGTATTCCTGAGAATCTGATGTTATTTCTTGACTTAGTTGTAGTAAACATTATTTTTTTTTTCATTAATGACTTGTTTGTTCTCTGATGCAATAAGTTCTTTCTTCAACTTTTCAGACATTTTTGTTGTTGTTATTTTATCAATGAACTGTAATTTTATCTTACTTGCTGTAATCCAAATATCAAAAGACCATAAATATGAGTTGTGTAAGCGTTGCGGTGCGTTGAAATTATAATAAAAATAAAATAAAATTTGAGAGGAACTGAATTGTGTGTACTATGCATAGGTAGGAAAATTACAATAATATTTGGTTTGTTTGTATTTTAACATATTCAGAAAAACATGTGTTATATTTAAAAAATAAATTAAAATCATAAATCACATGTTGAAATAGTAAATAGTAAACACTAAACACTTTGGTTGATGGTTCAATAGATATTCACTGTGCCGGTTCATGCTATATACTGGTTGTGACAAGCTATCAGCACACTCCTCATGCCCTCTAAAAATTAAAATATCATTCAAATAAACCTAAATATAATGGTTGCCTCGAAACTAAATTAACTATTAAGAAAATTTACCCATTGGATTGGAAATTTTATCGCTAAAAATTACTACACAAACAATAAAATATATTATGTTTAACCAAGCTTTTTCCTCACCCTTTACATTTTTCAACATGGACTTATAGCGTATATTCCAGCCTATTTTGCCAGTATATAGGCAAATGTTAATTTCAATCTAAGAATAATAGTAAGTGATAATTTTTAATAATTAAAGCTCTAATCCAATACTTTCAAACGCATGAAAAGACATTTTAAATTTGAACAAATGAAACTTGGTAGCTCATTATTAAATAAAATGTTATTATTTTGAGATATATAACTAAAAATGTTACGTAGGTAGGAATCATTAATAGTTATTTACTGAATATTTACTGATTCATGCAAGAATGTATTATAGTTGCATAACACTATCTTTTTTTATTTTTTATATTTTACTAATCATATAAACTTAATCTATTTATTATTTATTTATATGCTATAGTTTTGAATTTTGATAATTATTGGCCATTTTCCCATTAATTTTTAGTTTTAATAAATATTCACTATTAATTTGTATATAAGAAAATGTCATAATACTAGGACCTTCACTCAAATAGCTGTTTAGCTAGAGTGATATTTATAATAAAACTGCTATTTGTAATCTGTATTTAGTATTTATAAAAAAATAAATGAAATGAAATGAAAGTGACTTAAAATTTTGAATGATTTTGCTATGAAAACTATATCAATGAATTTTTCAATCAAAGTAAATTCTGTATTGTTTAAATCGTAGCACTTTTAACAAAGCACCACGTTAGGTCATATTTTATAAGTAGTATGATATGGGTTGTTATCTTGGTCCATTTTGATTTTTGTGAAAATGAGTCTGGTGTCTTGCGTCTAATTTGTTTATTATTATTTTTATTATTATTATTATTATTGGTTTGAGATGTTGGTTTTGTGTGTGTGTGTGTGTGTGTGTGGTTTGGTGGTTTATGAGATAGTGAGAGATGAGAGGATAGAGTAGAGAGATGAGAGAGAGAGAGAGAGAGAGAGAGAGATGAGAGAGAGGATAGAGTAGAGAGATGAGAGAGAGAGAGAGAGAGATGAGAGAGAGAGAGAGAGAGAGAGAGAGAGAGAGAGAGAGAGAGAGAGAGAGAGAGAGAGAGAGAGAGAGAGAGAGAGAGAGAGAGAGAGAGAGAGAGAGAGAGAGAGAAATTGGTTAATTGGATGTTGAGATGGAGTCCGGCTGGTAGGTGTTCATAATCTCTCTCTGAGTTGAGAGGTATTTGCTGGTGTTGGTATTCCACCTAGGGGCACGCCATTGTTATATTCATTTATTAATGGAATATCACGGATACACTGTTATGTTAATTGAATAATCCCAAATGCCTATGCAAGAATCCTTTGGTGTAACATGGTAGTGTAACAATATCGGGTAAGTTCAAATTTAAATATATATATATATATATATATATATATATATATATATATATATATATAAAACCAAACATGAAGTATAGAAAACTGATATGAACAGTTTCGATGCGTACGATAGGGCCACCACCTTTGTCAGTCCTTCCCTTTCTCCCCCCACCACAATTCTCAAGGATAAATGTAGCAATTTTTGCTACATATTTAAAAAGATATACATTAGTTGAAATCTATTTAAAATTGTCACTTAGGCATTCGCTGGGGCTTTAAGAATGTGACCTCTGTTTTATGTGTCTCTGTGATACGGTATAGCTGTGTCATATGATAGATGTTCTCATATCGCGGATGTGTTAATGAAAAATATATACATTGTTACTCAAATTAATGAACAAAAAACGGCGTATTTTTTACTAACTGCTTAAACCCCCACTTACCCACTCACCAAAATATTTTTACTTAAACCAAAAGAAATGAATGAGAAGAGTATTATAAAAGAATCCAATCATGATAATCTTTGTTACCATCACATACAATTATTTTATTTTTCAAGTTTTAATTCGTTAAATGGTACAGGTTACTAAATAGTCTTGAATTCACCACAATAATATAGGTTTTCTTAAAAATGTCACTGCATTCTTAGTATTATAACCATATCAATTCTAGTTAGAGTTTGATTAGCTTTCAAATTTACTAAGTTAACTTTTATACAAACGTATTGAGACTACATTTAAATTACTTTCAAACACACCCTCAAATACTGCATTACCTCAATTTTATAAATTAACTAGCCCACAAGCCATGCATTTTTCAATCAAAGTAAATTCTATATTTTTTAAATCATAGCACTTTTAACAAAGCACCACGTTAGGTCATATGTTATATAACATATTTAGTAAAGCATATTCTTATTTAAATTGACATAGAATGTTTTTAAATACAAGATATAGAATAAATTTTCAACACATTATATCCATATTGACCAGGCAGTATTTTAATTGAGGATATTCAAGGCATACACTATTCTTTATACAGCTAATGTATTCGGTATGTCGCTCTTAAAACAACGAATTTAATATGTGCCATACTAAAATTCCGTGAAGAACTGTTTAAAATCAAAATGTACTACTGAGTATATTTGAAAATGAGTAGGTATGTATTGTATTTCATAAATTAACTGTCCACATTTGACACATTTTTATAATCATAATAATCGGAAACTAGAGTATGTTATGAATTGCTGAAATTTATTTGCATAAAATAGGATTTCCTTACGCAGATGCATTTCTACAAAAAAAAAAGTAGTAATGTAGTAGTTCGAATATTAGTTATAATGACAATAGTATAATATAAACGAAAAGGTTACCTCTCTTTGTTTAGCACCCCTAAATTAACAAAATACAATAACAATTCTCGTAGGGAAATAAAGTACAGCTTGATATATGACCACAAGAGAAATACCTTATGAAATAATTTCATCCCCTAATGCTTTTTAACTAAAAAGGTATATGACGGTATGACTAAGAAAATATGACGGTAATATGAGCCTTATGGCCATATGTTGTCTATTAATTTACTGAAACTAGGATTCTTTCTTAAAACTAACCTGGATAGTGAAACATAGCTCTATTAAGAATTGCTTAAAACAGTTCAATTTAAAATACAGAATTAATAGTATGTTAAAATTAATAACTTTCGTCTATTTTGTTTGAAAGTTGCTGTACGTAGAAAATTCCTTACTGACTTCATTTTAAATATAATGTAACTTGCAGCAAGTAGTATGAACCTTCTTCAGTTTCAGTTTATATATTTTTTAAATAAATAAATAAAATTTTATGTATTTTTAAACTAAGCATACAAAATTAAATTAAAATGTTTATAATATTAGTATACATAATTCAAAGATGTTGTTTAATAGTATAAAATAATTATTAATATATTGAAAACATAAGGATTTTGAAGGTAATCTATCTGTGAAGGAAAATATAACCATAAAGAAATAAATTTGATATTCTTAATTATTCATATAAAAATAATTTAATGGCAAAAGATATAAGCTTTTCTACCAGTCAACGTAGTAAAAAACCTATTATAGAACGTTAAGATGGCTAATGTCTCAGTTTATTGCTCAGTTCCTTGAAGTAATAAAAGAACTCTTTAATTACACGTCTTTCAGTAATGGAGGAATTTGATTTGTTTTGAGTAATTAAATTTATAATAAGCCGTTTTTATCTGAATTTATTACTTTACATATTTTTTACTATTATGAAAATATAATTTTATTTTGATGAAGATCCCTGCAATTAGTTATATAATTTTCTTTTATAAAACCTTCATTTTTCAAATTGACTTACGTATTTTATGTTAATTAATTCAACCTTTATTATGTTTACAGGTAAGGTAAGAAATATTTTATTTATAATAACATTTATTATCTTTGTAAATAACTAAACCAACCAAACAAATGAAATTCCCTTTACTTAAATTTGTAATGTTATACTATACAAAACAGTAAATGATATTTAAATGTATCATACTTTTAAGCTTAATTTATTTCAATTATATTTTAAAATCCAATTGAAATTAATAACAACTAAATCTTAGTTTTGTAAAAAGGAAATCAAAACTCATCTGAACAAATCTATATTTTTATAAGCTATATATAATTGAGACAAATAATTCGTTTAAATTAATTATTTTCCTACATAATTATTAAATTAGAACAGTTTGATTTATATTTTGGAAATATGGAAGTGCAAACAAAAGATACATTTATAATTTTGTACACCTATATAAACATGAGATTTTATCTACTCTTTATTTATATTAATTTTTCTTTTATTTACTAACTACAATACCGAATGCTTAAAACATAATATAAAGATAAATTGGGACCTCAGGCGTATAAAACCATTATAGCTCTGCAAGTTCTACACAACTATATCATTTCAAATGTTATAATATAATATACTGGATGTGATGTATTGGAGAACTGCATCTCAGCATTGTTGTGCATCTAACAGACTTATATTATGTGTTTTATTTGGAAATATTGGTGTTTAAACAAAACAAATTAGTGAATTTCTACAACGTATCATTGGGTTATTTAGAATTGGAATAACGTAATTATTATAAATATGATATTATGTAATTCATTATTCTAATACCTTAGGAACAGAACTTATAAAATTCCTACTTTATTTGCCTACAACCAAAATTATTGGTGTTCATTTGGTGTCCACTTTAACCTTAAAATTATGTTTAATTGATATTTTTTCTACAAACGTTCCCCAGTCAGATTTTTTAGTAACTTTAGCTAGTTTCTAAATCAACCAGGGCTCAAATTTACAAGATTCCAAAACAGTTTGTCATTTGCCTCTTTTTTTCCAAACTGATAACTTAAAGGTCACCATAAAAATGTAAATAATATAGAATACTTTCATGGGGCCACTAACATTACTAAAAATGTTTAAATTGTTATAATTTCAGTAATACCCAGCATCCTATAATCGGGAGAGCCAGTGGCGGAGCATATATTGTCGTGTTTGATTCCTGATTTCAGCTGGAAATTATTATATGTAATATTCACCTTATACTGAACAAGTTCTCCCTCTTACTCTGTATTATAATATTCCCTATTCAGTAGTCTATGGAAAGCGGGCTAATTAGAGTTACATGTTTACAGGTTCCAAATACACAAAAGTGAGAACATTGGGATAAAATTAAGAACATATGACTATTTTTATTAAGTCTTTTATTTTTATTTTACTCTTTTTAAGAAACAAGGTTATTTAAAACCAAGAACATTTTTCTGGCTCAATTTTTCGTATACGGTATGAATCTATCGTCACAACTTTAGTCATTATGCAGGCTGGAATCTTATATGAACTGCAAGTTTTTTCAATGTTCACCTCTAATTATACTGGTTTCTCCCCCCCCCCCCCATTACTCAGTATGATTAGGTTTTCCACAAATATCAATAGTACATGGGGAGTATGAAGAATATAGTTAAATAAAGAAAAAAATCCTTAGTAAATATGGCTTATCCTTAAAAAAAATCTTCCTTAACTTCATAGTACTTAATTCCTATGAAAATAATTTAACTAAACAAATTATAGAAAAATAACTTACAACATATTAAAAATACATTCCAAATCCTAGAATTCTATTGTTTTGTAAGTAATTGTGATGAAACAGCCAGTGGTATTCATTCATTGAGGTGATTTAGACATATCATCTGTAACAAATGAAACAATATTTCACTTAAAGACTATCGTTAAAAAGAATAATGCTGACGTACATTTATCCATCCTGAACAAACCTTTCATGGCAGCGTTCTTGCTGACTTGAGATACGTCAGCTGAGCTTTTGATTCCTCACGGCCCTCTTATTACGATCATTCCACACAGGCAGTTCCTCAAATTATGTAAAATTTCGTGTTTACATGAACACTTATCTTTTATTTTATAATTATAATAATTTCATAATTATAATAATATAATTAAATTATGAAGCATCTAGCACGATTAAGATGTAATTTAAGTTTAGTAATAAAATTATTTAAAAGGAAAGAAAAAAAGAAAGAAAAACATCATGTGTCACAACTGTTGTGCAGGCTTATAATGTTATTAACATTGCTTCCTTAAAATATCTCTACTGTAAAGCTGTTTATTGGATGCGTTAGATATAAAATCTTTGTTTACATTAGTAATAATAAAAAGTGGAACACAGTTCATTATTTAAAATGTTTATTAATTTTTTTTTTTTAAACATAAAGAAATACACATATATAATAGAAGTTCAGATTTGTAGAAGTGCCCTTGAAAAAATCACTTAATCTTTAATTACAATTTAATAATTTTTAATTTTTACAGCCAGTAATTATATGTAACGAGCAAATATATATTTTAACATCTAAACCAAATAGTACATTGCATTGAATGAAATGAAATTAAAAGTTTTTTATTTTCTGAGGCAAAGTTAGGACCATTAGGTCCTCTCTTACACTTAACCTCATAAAGTAATTGAGGAAGTTTATATCACTAAAATTCAAAGAAATATTGTATTTTACATGTTATAATACAGTAATTAGGTTGAAATGTTATTTTATACTAAAATCCTAATTTTATTGAAATCACAAGGTTAAATATGAAAATATTTTTTAGTACTTTCACAAGTTTACAGTGAGATTACTGCCTAGATCTTCATATAGAATAGTTAACCACCTGAATTAAGACATTGTCCCATAAATACCTGCCATATAACGACTCAGCTAACAAGCCATGTAACTTATTTATGGTACTGGTTTATACTATAATATTCCTAAATTCTACTAATTATATTAGTAGGTGATACTATCTCTTAGTTAGTTTAAGACATTTATAAAGCCTAGCTACCACCACCACCTCCCTTTACGAAGCTATGTAAACACTCTAGGATATCAATGATTAGACATTTTCTTTAAGGGTTTAGACTGTTATCCAATAACAACATTTGTAGACTAAGCTCAAATTTCCAATGGTGTAAATAGAAAAAAATGAAATAAAATAACAGTAATAATAATAAAGGAATATGTGCAAAAAATAAATAGTGAATGTAAAAATTTTATTGTAGCATATATTAGTTAAAATTGAGGGGGCTATGTACATTTTTAATATACTTTTCATAACAACCTCTATAAAAAGCATAATTAAATACATTTCTTAGTCGGTACATTTTATTTAAATTATTATGTTTTCATATGCAAAAATTATTCTAGCAATGTTACTTTATAGGTTAAATATTGTGACTCAATTCAAGTCAGCCCTATCTGCACGTTGTAACAGCTTGTGCCCTCACGCTATCGTCTTCAACAAGTGAAAAGGTTATGAATAACTCATGACCAATCACTGCCACCCTCTACAATGTGATACTGTAATAGCTTACACTCAATTACTGTCATCCTTATAGTACAAATGATGCTATGATACAAGCCTAGTTAATGATACAAGCAATGACATGGTAAGCAATGACACGGTGAAGAAATGAACCAAACCCAGTCAATTCCATTCCAACAAAACTATAAATATATAGATTTCAACCAGTAACTGTATGATTCACGCTCTGTTACTCTTTGTCATAAAATAAAGATGATATAATGGTTTACGCCCTGTCACTATAGCCCTCATAAAGTAATGTTTCATTCTTTATCATCTAAACAAAGTGATAATGTAAGGACTGAAGCACAATCACTGATGGTGTGATTATATCAGTGATAATTATGACTCGGCTCAAACCAAGTAAATGTTACTCTCTCAAATTGGTAATCCAGTGGTTCAAGCCCTATCCCTTTCACCTTTAAATGTCAAAGATGACTCGGCTCAAATCCAGTAAATGTTTCTGTCACAAATTGATAATCCAATGATTGAAGCCTATCGCTTTCACCTTTAAATATCAATGATGACTCGGCTCAAACCCAGTAAATGTAAATGTCTAAAATTGATAATACAATGATTGAAGCCTATTACTTTCACCTTTAAATGTTAACAATGACTCTGTTCAAACCTAGTAAATGTTACTGTCTCGAATTGGTAATCCAATGATTAGAGCCCTATCACTTTCACCTTTAAATGTTAATGATGAATCAGCTCAAAATCAGTAAATGTTATCGTATAAAATTGGTAAACCAATTATTGGAGCTCTATCACTTTCAATTTTAAACTTTAATGATGATTTAGCTCAAACCCAGTAAATGTAACCGTATAAAATTGGTAATCCAATGATTGAAGCCCTCTCACTTTCAACTTTAAATGTCATTGATGATTCGTCAAATCCATTAAATGTTACACTCTGAAATTGGTAATCCAATGATTAAGGCTCTATCACTTTCACCCTTATATGTTAATGATGTCTCGGATTAAACCCAGTAAATATTACCCTCTAAAAGTGATGATGTAATGAATTGAGCTCAATTACTATCTTCCAAACAGTGAAGATGAAATGAGTCAGTAATTTCACCTTCACAGAGATATGATGTCATCACTCATTCCCATTCACTTTACGACTTTATAATTAATGGCAAGTACTCAATAAGTATCATAACAACATTATGATGATGTAATGATTAACGCTACTTACTATTGTTCTTACAACATATTAGTATAATAACTCAGACTCAGCAAATTATACTCTTACAAATGAATGGTATAATGACTCACGCCAAATCCTTCATGTCATATTAATATGACGATGGAATGACTCAGGCTCATTCACCACATACTAAAAAGATGATGTTGTAATGATTCATACGGAGTAAATGTTGCCCTTAAGATATGATTATTAATTAATGACTCACATCCAGTGTCATCGTCCAGTGAGAGCGATATCACAAAACAATGAATTAATGACTTACACCCGTTTACCATCGTTAAAAACAAATTATGATAAACTATCTTTTCCCTAGTATGTTTTTGACGTGCACAGTAAAAACATAACCATCCTACATTTTTCAAACTAATAATCTTAAACAGTCAATTTTCTGTCTGATATTTATAAGAAAACGGGAAAGCACTATTAGTAAAATAACTTATACAAATTATGCGTTCATTCAATAACGTCACATACATACTCTTTTCTGTAACATAATATGGCATATTAACAATAAAACACACTAATATAAGTAAAACACGTTCACTGACACAACTTATCTAAGGTGCTCTTAAACTCACCAATCACTCTAGTGAGCTGCCTTCTATAATATAACCAATACAATTTGTCTAAATAGAGTTGTTAAGATAAACTTAAAGACTTTATGAATATGAAGTCTGGTATTTGTTATTTCAAAGCAATATTTATATTTGTAAATCAGTCACATGTCATGGTCTCCACACATGGCATGAGGGACTAAATGGTGAAAATAATTGAAAGCTTTCACTCTAATTGTCATTATTTAGTCAAAAGCTATTAATAATGTAGAAGGCTAGGTAAGTATGTAAGGCGAGCCGGCGGCCGAGCAGTCAAAGGCGTCAGGACTTTGAGCTTGGATTTAAAGATCCGGGTAAGACTGGAAACTTTATCAGTAATATCTTCTACTGTATTGGTTCACCCCCTTACTCTGTCTGAATAAGTTCCTCACACAGATAAATAGTCAATGGGGAATGGGCAAAGTAGGGTCAATAGAGGAGTTCGACCTCACCTTAAAAAATAAAATAAATAAATAAAAAACATATTCAATATCTTACTTCGTACGTGGTTAAAAATTGTGGAGGTAACATACTTTTTATTTATTTAAAAATTTTAGTAAATGTCACAATTTGAATATGTATAACGGTGTATATTCAAACCGTTATCACATGAAAAATGTGTGTATATTATAAACGTTTCTCTCAACTAGTATAGTTTATGTAATTAAAAGTATACAGGTATAATGTAACTGAATTATAAAACCCAATATCACTGTACGTTTATGAGTAGGTGGGTGATTTAATACCACCGTACGTGTATGGGTGAGTGGGTGGGTGGGTCAATACCACCGTACGTGTATGGGTGGGTGGGTCAATACCACTGTACGTGTATGGGTGGGTGGGTCAATAACACTGTACGTGTATGGGTGGGTGGGTCAATACCACTCTACGTGTATGGGTGGGTGGGTCAATACCACTCTACGTGTATGGGTGGGTGGGTCAATACCACTGTACGTGTATGGGTGAGTGGGTGGGTCAATACCACTCTACGTGTATGGGTGGGTGATTTAATACCACCGTACGTGTATGGGTGAGTGGGTGGGTGGGTCAATACCACTGTACGTGTATGGGTGGGTGGGTCAATACCACTCTACGTGTATGGGTGGGTGAGTGGGTCAATAACACTGTACGTGTATGGGTGGGTGGGTCAATACCACTCTACGTGTATGGGTGGGTGGGTCAATACCACTCTACGTGTATGGGTGGGTGGGTCAATACTACTCTACGTGTATGGGTGGGTGGGTCAATACCACTCTACGTGTATGGGTGGGTGGGTCAATACCACTCTACGTGTATGGGTGGGTGGGTAGTATGTAATTATTGATTGTATGTAATTATTGATTAGTTAATTAAGAAACAAATCAACTAAATTTGTTTTTGTATGATATACTTAAATCATGAGTTGCTATTATTTAAAGCATTGTATAATCGACAGCACAATGTCTATACAATGCACAAGGTCTTAGTATAATAAATAAGTCCCATATAGCAATGCGAGTACTTGCAATGTTCATCACAAAGCCCAGACTTATCCCTTGAATTACAACGCTAATGCCGTTACGGATAAGCAAGGAGCATTAACACTTTGACTGGAGATCCCATAATTTTACGGAGTAGCGCAACTTCCGAAGAATGCGAATCCCGTGGTTTTACGGGATCGATGTTTTAATTTTGTAAAATAGCCTATTGAGTAATAATACGTAGTCTAGTACTGTAAATAATATTTAGTTATATTAGTGAGTCGTTCGCCACTAGAATGCGCACACTGTACTGTTTTCTTGCAAGGACAATTAATTGAGTTGTAGCCGCAAGACTGCACTGCTATTGTAAGAACGTTTCAGAACCATCATTTAGTGAGTGGACTCTATTTCAAAGTGTAAATAGAGAATGCAAATAAAAAAAAAGTAATTTTTTAGTACTATTTTTACTTATTTAACTTAGTTTTGTATTAATAGGACAATAAAATTATGTTCAAATTTTTTTTTGTATTCTTAGTTTTCCTTAGTTTAATTTTTTTTTCTACAACACTATGACTAAAGAAGAGATATTATGGGATAAAAAATGTGTTTTCTAATTTTGTACTGATAAAAAGAAAAATAAATATAGAATCCGGACATGTAAAAAGATCTTTTATATTTTTAATGGTTCCAAATCTATGAATTTTTAAAAAGTACCAAAAATTTCCACATTAAGGACCAGCAATAAAAGTGTTTAAGGATCGTACAAATGGGTATCATGTGATAAATTAGCTAAAAATGTTATATTATAGCGTTTGGAACTGTTGAATGACTAAATAATCTATGAATATAAGATATCATTTAACTATTAATTCAGTGAAATTTGCATAACTGTTGTGTGTGTTTACTTTTTAGCTGTGGTAAAAGATAACTAAACGCTTTATTTATGGGTTATTCGAAAATGTAAGGAAGGTGAGCTATTTGGATATTGTAAAATATATGTAATGAATCAAAAATCAATTACACAGTAAATGTAGTTATATATGACAATATAGTTAAATTTGTCGATCGATTAACTTTTATATTATATAGCTCTAATAGACTGCATGCTCTGTTCAAAGCCATGTTGAGTTACCGAATGTAATTATCTATTACATCAAACGCTGGGCATTGTAATTCCTAATGTAGTGCCAGCACCTGCAGCCATATTCTAATGCATCCTATTTTCTATAGAATAATGAACTGATTTACTCTGACTGGCAATTACTTCACAAATTTAACGCTTGTTTTCAAAGATTTGCAAGCAAAAATAACAGTAATTAAAATCTGGAAATATCATTAGGTGTTAGTAATAGTTTTGGATTAATTATGTATTGGTAAAATTATTATCCCAATAACGCTACTCAAAAATCAATCCCAGGAAGAAAATGTTTTAAGTAGTTCATAAACTACTATAACAATAATGAAGGTTTTAGACATTAATGTATATTAAAATATTTTTTTCTATGTAAAGAATATCAATTTTTTTAGAGTTATAGGCAATTTAAATTTATAAAATGAATCCTGATTACATGCGCTATTAAATTGATACAATATTTTGAGACATAACATTCTTTAAATATGTTATTGACAATTATTGAATATCTTTAAACCAACTAAAGCCAATAGTAATAAAAAAATTATGTATGACATATAAATAAATTAATGTTTAAGAGGAAATTGAATGCAAATGTTATTTTAAAATATTTTTAGCCTAAGTGCATAAATAATAACATATATTCTTATCAAGGAATCGCCTTAGAACTGCCATTAATGGAAAATGTAATAGGATTTTATTTTCAATAAGTTTCAGTGTTCATTTCTCAAACATGTATCATAATACATATATATCCTAATTATTTATAACTATCAAACTTTTTGAATAATTAAATGGGTAAACAAATTATAATATTTTACACAAAATATGTTATGAAATGTTAAATGTTTTAAATATAGGGTGAAAAAAGTATAAGGAGGAAAGTAAGAGCTAAGTAAGCCATTTAACTTTACGATGGTTGCCCAAAGGCTTTGCTCCTGTAACTTTGATATCATCAAATCATAAAAAAGTTCCAGTTGTTATTTTATAAAATATAAGGATTATTATTTTTAAAGAAAATGCACAAATAATATAAACAACACAACATTGTATGTAATACTTCGCCCAAATGATTAATTATATTATTACAAATATGGTGATTCGTTATTATAAAAACGTTATGAAACATAATTTAAAAATAATTCGCAGTATATATTATGAAATATCCATTCCTACATATCAATTATTTTATTATTTTGAATTTGTTTTTTTAAATCTATAAAAATCTTAAAGTTTTCTAGTTACACAATAGAAATCGTTTCAATATAAGGTAAAATATAGCATAAAAAGTGGTGTCAAATAAAAGCTAACCATTACTTTAAAAAACATGTTGCGTCAAATAAAACTTACATGTTCTTACTTATGATTAAGCAACATCAAAAGAATTCTTGTTATTACTAAAGTTCTTAACACACGAAGACAATCGTTGATTGACTATCTCGTTCTCAAAATGATTCTCAAAAAAGTCTCCTATACAGAGACTTATATAAAGCAAATGAATAACTATTTTAACTTCGTTAGTTTATCACTTTGATATTTTTATTACTAAGATATGAAAATAATAATATTTCCGACTAAGATTAGTGTTAAAATTTATGTAATAATATAAGAGAATAAGATGGATTTGACTTTGTATTTTAAAGAATTCGGTAGAAACTTATGTGATTGCATCGTGAAACACAATCGACAAAAGGGAAGTGAATCACTCTAGGCTTTCTATCAAACATTTTCTGCGGTTGAAGAAAATTGTAAACATTGAAAAATAAGACGGAAATACATATATATGAAATTTTGTGTAGAGCAAACTTACAAGGGCTTTAACTTAAAACACATGTTTGATAACGTATTTCAGATTATGTTTTTGTCATTAAACTAAAATAGCCCGGTTTTCGTTTTAGTTTGATTACGAATTAAAACAGTTACGCATTAAAAATTACAATATCAAAGTTTTATTCGTACCAGATATGAAGCTAACTAATATTTTAATAATGTTAGGTGGAATTCCTTAGTAGCTTTAGAAGTATAAATATAAATGCACTTTTAAATACTTAGAACTATTTAATATTTGTAATAAACTAATTAATAAAATCTATTATAATCCACAGCTTTTCATTAACGTGACTATGAAACATCACATTTCCATTATACTTCTTCTAAAATAAAAAGGGATAATATGAAACCAAATAAAAATATCTGTCATAAGGAGGTGTAAAAACATGAGAGCATCCTGAGATTAAAGTTTTTTTAAATATAAAATATTAAAATTACATTTAACATCTTTCATTAACCGTCCATAATAATCATAACATTACCCTTATTGAACATTATTTAAAATATTAAAGGCATATTTATGAATGGGGGGGGGGGGGAACTCAACAGGCCAATGGATATTATTAGTGTTTCTAATCCATATATTTCGTTCAATTGAATTTATGAAAACAGTTGAAGATAATACAGTTAACACAAGGTTTGTTTCCTAATTATAAAGGTGGGGCATAATTAATATTACCGGCTTTTTTTTAATGGTAATAAATAAAGGTAAGGAAACGAACAACAATTAAGAATTTTTCTTGTACGAACATACTATCTTAACAATATTCTATTTTGAATTCACTATTAATAATGATATTTTAATTTACTAAACTGTAATTCAAAACAAAAAAATATCAAAAAATGTCAATAAAAACAAAGCATATATTTAACTGTTTTGAGCATGAGAACCATTCATAGTAATTTATACCTAAGGAAACTTGCGAAAGGACAGTGAAAACCTAATATTTCCAAAGTGGAAAAAATAAAATTTTTTTGTAGTAAAGATGTATATTTTGTAGCCTACAAAATGTATACTAGGTATTACTTTGGCTCTTAGACTCATTTACTGATAGAAAACCGGAATTCTACTCATAGATTTACATAAGACCAATAATTTACAAAAATACATTATAAATAATTTTTCATTAAATAAGTTATTATATTTTAAACCCATAAAATTTCTTTATTATGATGTCTTCACGTCCTTATTTTAATGCCACCATTTATAGTTTCTTTTGCACCAATATTAAAACACCAACTAAAACTAATAAGGATGATATATGTTTTATCTTTTCTGTTGGATTTCCAAAGAACTGTTTAATCTAATCAATCAATATTATTCCAGTTTAGGGAATCATACAAACAGCGTTATAATATGATGACACCAATTAATTCGAGCATAATGTTAACAATAATATTAATAAAAATACAGTTAATAATAGTGGGAAAAATTCAAAATATATTATATAGTAGTTCGTGATTAGTATAACGTTTTTGTTTAAAACATAAATCTCTGGAAATAGGCCCCTAGTAATTGAATTAGGCATTAAATCAATATCTCGGTAACCTTAGAACAAGTAATATTCAGATAAAATCTTAGACATTGGACTATTTCGCCAGCATATAATTGTAGTAGCCAAACCACATGGCTTTCAAGAATATAGAACTACTATATCATCATATTTGTAAAGAAATTTATAATCAAGGCTTGTTTTATCAAATATATCTCAGTAATATAAAATATTTAATATAAACCTTATTAATGTGTCTAACTGTATCTAATTTATTCAATAGTGTTATTTATTCTTCGAATGTATTATACATAACATAAATAATGAATACAATATGTAATATTAAATTTGTTCAAATACTATATTTCAACTGTCTTAACTGAAAAAACAAATCTTAACTTGTCTTAAATAAAAATATTCAAATGTCTTAAAACTTTAAATTATTCAGATTAATATAGTTTTTAATTATTTTTAATCATTATTAGTAATTAAAAAAACTACTTAAATAAGAATAATTTAGGAAATGTTTAGCCTTTGAGAAATGTCCGCCAAATGACGATAACAAAAGGAGCTCTTATCTGCCTTAGACACTGAAAGGGTTAATGTAACGTTTTCAGAAAGATGAATTCAGGATAACTATATATTACGTATGTATTTGAATTATTTCTTGTTCAAGGTATATAAGAAATTATAAAAGATATGTTATTTGTCTTTTATTTAACACTTTTACTTTTTCAAATTTAAAAGACTTAAATCGTTATTGGAATATTAATATTCACCTACGTTTATTTCAAAGAACATATTTTATCAGGTTTATTCAGGTTTACTAAAATTATCTGTCTAAGATAATAATGTGTATGTTTTACTAATAATTGTTATACTGAACACTAATATAAATTGAACTGTGGAAATTTAAACGAATCCTAACCAAATAAAACTTATTATAATACATAAAGATTACGTTAAAATTTAGATAAAATGATAAAAACCCTAGTAAATTGAAATTTGTTCATTTTCTCATTCATTCATTCCTTCGACCCCAATCTTGGGCACCTATCCTAGTAACCCTCATAGACGCTATTAAAACAACAATTATTTCAAAGTTGCTTCGAAACGTGCTCGATTGTTATTATTCTTTAAATGTGAAGATATTTTAATCAATTACCTAAAAGCAGTCATATAAGGAAATAGAGCACAAAGATTTTCTATAAATCTTTGGTTTACGAACAATTGAGGATGAGCGTGCCCCTTAGTACACATTTCTGAGCTAAGCTGAAAGATATTGTGGTGATATTTACTCCTTCTTTCGTTAAGTAAAGTAATTAGAATCTATGATAATATAAATTAGGCTCAGAGGAGTGAATATAAATATTTATTTGGCTGTGTGTGAGGCAACATTTTCGAGTTATAAAATGACTTAATTTACTATCTAAAATGAGGATTACAGTAGAAGTTATAAATGTCAACCTTTAAAATTTACTAAAAAATTAAATGATTTTGAAATATTCTTGCCCAAATTTTCTAGATTTAAACTACTTATGATTATTTATCACTAACTATATTCTTCTTCCTTTATATTATACTCTGTGTACTTTATCAAATGCTTTTTAATTATAGGTTATTTTTAACACCAACGTTTATTTATCTACAGTTTCATCTCTTTGCAAATATTTACAGTATAACTAAACGTCACACAACACAAACGTATTACAATATAAGCACCAAATACACAAATATATTACAATACAAGTACAAAATTCACAAATATTATGGTGATCGATTTCGGTAAACAACGCTCACCTTCCTCAGACCAGAGGGATTCACAAAAGAAGCAAATATTTCACTTCATAGTTTTTAAATGATCTCTGATCATGTTTATGTTAGAAAATAGCTTAGATATGTCCTTAAGTCCTCATAAGACTAGTGTTATTATTGACTCTTGACTATTACTACCGTGTTTAGTAACACACTACTAAGTTTATCTGTTTGCGTACATTTTAATTTAGCCCCATAATGTAAAAAGTTGTTCATTTTATAGAACTTAAAAGCGCACCTCCCTACCTGATTGTTTAACGTAATTCAATTAAGGTAAGTAAATTAGATATAACATAATTACATATTTTAGACATACACAAAAACATGACTTCAACGAAGTTCCTTGTCTTGGTAGTATCCCAATCAACACCAATGAGTTTGTTATGATTGTATTATGTTTTTTTTATAAATATAACATAAAATTTAACTATTTTATTTTGTTTTCTTTTAATATGTTGTCTCTTGAGTGTTAGTGAAATAGTTTGAAATGATAGTTTACTTTATTAGTCGTTAATTTTTTTTTCAAAAAGTGATAATCCTTTTTATGTACCTCTTCTCCATATTCTCACTGTGATGGATCATCACACATATTTTACAGCTAACTATCCACAAAGTAGGACTTTCTATTTCACTACATACAGTTTAGAGTTAACATTATATTTCAAATTCTATATTCCACGTATGATAAATGTTTATGAGTGGCATTCATAATTATGTAGATATAAATTAAACATAGTGATATGTGGGAGGTGGTTGAAGCTCAGTTATTCCATGCCACATTAATATATATATATATATATATATATATATATATATATATATATATATATATATATATATATATATATATAATAGTAAAGTGGTATGTATACATAAAAGTATACTTTTATGTATATGAGACATGTGTTTATAATTTGTGAGTAAAAATATCTGTTACATACTAATTAAATGAGAGCAGGCTGAACTTCTTGATTAGGTTCAACTAAAACTTGTGATTAGTTTCAGTTTGGAAGTTGAGGTTTGGACTTACCAGGCCTGAGCAGTTAATCTCAGATTTTGTTCACAAACTGTGTTATGAAGTATGTAAAACCCATTATTAGCTACAGACAACCTTTAAAAGGAAAATAATACTCATACAAGTTTAATAATCACTTATCTTGTGTACGATTGTCAAATATATCAATTCATATATGTTTGGTTGCCAGATAAATGCATGTAAACAATTATAAAAGATTACTTATTATTTTACTTCCCGAGTCAAACTTCACACATATACAACATTATATATTATTCGTCAATTAATAAATGCGCAGGTAGATCACGAATGCATATTGTTTAATTAAATATATTATTAAAAGTGTAAACGTGGTAAAATAAATATATGTAGTTACATAATTATTATGAGAATGTTTTTGTAAAAAGTCATTATGAATAAAAACCTATTTCATTTAATATTTAGATATGACATTATATTTAGTAAATGCGAATGTTATAAATTTGTTAGTTTGTAATTAACTTGTGTTGGTTCTGCGCAGTATAAGTGAAATGATAATTTATGTAATAAATATAAGAAAATTAAATATAAAACAACAAAACCATTTGGGGTATCTAAACCACTTATTAATTTCGTACGATTTTCTTTTACCATTAATTTTTCCATTTCGGCAGATAATTAGTGTGTATTTAAATGTCAAATTGTGTTGCAGTCAAAACGTAAGTTTAAAATATTTTGTCATTAAAGTAAATTATCTCAAATGTGATAAAAAATACCTGATAAAATCCAGCAATTTTATACTGGTCCCTTAATTATATATTCAGGAGCACCACGAGCTGAATGTATAATTAACTTACCAATTTAGATATACGTGCAATTCTTGCGTGACTTATATGTAAAAAATACTTTTATATTTTGACGTATATCCAATGAAGAATAGCAGTTTGATGTAAATTTAAATTAAAACAATTATATTTTACATGAATAAATGTTGATATTTAATTTTTTGACAAAAAAGTGAAAATAAATAAAGTTTCTTGCAGTGAGGAAAATTTAAAAAAAAGAAATATATATAATTTTTAGTTTTTTTTAAACCATTTTACGTACATCTTGTAATTGTTATAATTAAATTAAGATATATATATATATATATATATATATATATATATATATATATATATATATATATATATATATATATATTATAGTATATTGGGCGAGTGGTATAACGCGTAAGGACTTTGAGCTTGGGTTAGAGTTAGGCTGGTACGAAATCCTAAACTGGAAGATATAGCAGTAATATTCCCCTTGTACTGTTCTGGTTTGCCCCCTTACTCTGTCTGAATAAGTTCCTCGCACAGATCTATAGTCTATGAAGAATTGGCAGAGTAAGGTTAAGAAGATTGGCCTAGTGGCCCCTGATATGATGTTTTGGGTGAGCTGGTGGCCGAGCGACCTAAGGCGTAAGAAATTTGAGCTTGGGTTAGAGATAGCGCTGATGGCCGAGCGGCCTAAGGCGTAAGGACTTTGAGCTTGGGTTAGAGGTAGGCTGGTTCAAAATCCTCAACTGGAAGATTTATCAGTAATATTCACCTTCTACTGTACCAGTTCGCCCCCTTACTCTGTACGAATAAGTTCCTCGCACAGATCAATAGTCTATGAAGAACTGGCGGAATAAGGTTAAGGAGGAGATTGGCCTCTCATTAAAAAAATAAATACAATTACGCATAGATATCATTGATGTTTAGCTAAAACTGTAAACTATTAATTAACCACATTGTAACTTATATAATAAAGAAATTACAATACTTTGTTTATTACGATATGGTATAATTTCTATTGTGTCAAAATAAGCAAACTTGAAAGTTTTTAAAAAACAATTAATCTTTTTAACTTATATAGACTAATTAATTTATTATTGTGTAAATCTATACATTAAGGAAATAACGTAGTTTAGTTTCTGGATTGAATACATGTTTCCTTTAATAGTTATATTGGTATTAAACTAAGCTTTTATATCTTATAAGTGGGTGAATTATGAGCTCAAAGGCTTACCTTACTCAGTGATAGTTATTAAAGCAATGTTATTAAGACCCTTATTTACGACAAAACGTGTTTGTCATTGCTATAAGCAGCAAGCATCCTTGAAGACAGCCCACCTGCACGGTTACTGGTCGTGGTTTGAATGATATCTTCATGAGCCGTTGGTCTCCTGGTTGGGTGTAATGGAAAACTCCTTAGCCCTTATATCTAAGGGCTAAGGAGTTATCCCCTGATAAATTTAAACATCCTCAAACTTAACAGATATTTTATTTACCATCAGGAAATGATAATGACAGAATTTATTAAAAATTCTGGCAAAAAGTTTTCTTGATAATCAATAAATCTCTATATAACAATGGTGAAATTAGTAATAATATTATTTGATAACACATGTGTGGTATCTAAGTTAAATAAAAACAATATACGGACAGTAATTAAATTTTAAAGCTTAAACCTTATGAATTATAGTAGAATCAAAGGTAGAAACTTATTTCTCTTTTATTGACTACGCAATTATTATATGACACGTGGTTTGATGACAAATAACAATGTTTAATGGTTGAACTTGACTCCAATCCGCAAGCAGAAAACTAGGCTTCAATATCCTGTTTCACTAAATCTTACTGAAACTAAATCTTTAGCAAAAGATATAAAAACCATGTCTCTGCTTTTAAAAATAAGAAACCTGAAAGATCTAATGTAGCTAAATACCTTCTGAATTGTACCCACAGTTTGAATAAAATAGTTGAAAATTTAGATATTCTAAACGTTTGTTAGAAGGGCCGTATTATGAATGCTTGGGAAGTTATTTATTTTTAAAGAAAAATGTAAGGATCGTGGTAATTTAGAATGAACAGGTTAATTTTGATTCCGAAATAGTTTTTAATAATGTATTTTCAGCGAATAAAAGAAGAAAAGTAACAGCTAATAGGAATTAACCAATAATGTCACAGTAGTCACGATTCCAGCCAATTGGGTCACATGATCATAGGCCTATAAATTGAGTTATTGAACACCATTTTCCATTCTTTTGTGAATCCCTCTGGTCTGAGGAAGGTGAGCGTGGTTCACCAAAATCGATCACCATAATATTCTTGCATTTAGTACTTGTATTGTAATATATTTGTGTATTTTGTGCTTATATTGCAATAAATTTGTGTTGTGTGACTTTATTTATACTGTACTAAATCTCCTAATAATACTTCGGAAGTAAGAAAATTACTTCAAGCGGTTCACTTAAGAATACTTTTCATATGTAAACACCTTTTGGTCCTAGAATTATCTGTGTATATACGTCCTCTACACCACGATTGGATATCTCATAGTTGGAAATTCAGAGTCCGCAATGGTATTGGACTCAATCCATTGTATGTTAAATTTTATATAATTAGGCATTTTAAGTGTTACTGTTACATTAATTCTACGTTTCTATAAGATAACTCACACTTAATAACATGATATATTCTAAATATACTTATTATTAGTCATAAAATAAGTTTTTTCTTTAATTTTACAGATTTTACTGCTGATATTATTAATAAGAAAGACCTCAAGGAAGTATGTTCGATATTTTATGAATTCTGATTATGTGAAGTTTATCAGTATTTTGATTATATAAATATTTCTGAGCCCTCCAAACGTAAATATTATTTTGAAGGGGTGTTATCATTTGTTCATGTTTCTACATTCAAATTAAAGAATGAACTTTAGATCATCCAGAACCTGAAGATTCATACATACTGCAATAATGATAGAATATCTTACTTATTCCTCAAATGTTTCTCTGAAACAATTGCACCTGGAATGAAAACTTGTTGAAAGACAGCAGTTGTTACCAATTACAATTTCCACTATCAGCTTCTCACTTACATCCGTTATTGATGGTATTCCTAAACTATTTCAGAAAGTTGTTTCCAACTTCTTACTTAGGAAAGGCTCCTTACCTCTCCTCATCATTACAGTTTTATGGATAGTCTTAAGACAATAAACTAATTTATTGATTTTCTTAGACGTTAGCTGGGTTATCAGTAAAATATGCAGTTTGATAATTAGACATTATTGATATCCATTTCCAAAACGGCTGCCCCATCACTTATTCTTGAAACACATTTCTATGGTATCTTTGACCGTTTTCTATTAATAAATCTTGTGTAACATTCTAATTATGTGGTAACAACATTAAAATTAACATAGTTAAAACACTTTCTGATAGCTTCATTGCCAGTTATCATGTAAAAATACTATTAGTAATGACATCACTTTTGATTTTACTGTAGTTTCCCACTTTCTATGGTATACGTTGAACTTTAACAGATTATGTCGGGAATTAAAACTCATTTACCCCTATAGTCAGCAGTATTTGCGGGTTTTTATTACTGTAATGGTTCCTCTGATGGTAATCTACTGTTGTCTAAAAAAAAGTAATACACTATTTTATAATAGTAATGTACTTATTTAAGTACATTCGTATTATGAAATAATGTATTACTTTTTTATCCATATACATTTAGTCATGTATATAACTCCGTAAATGTACATTATAGTTAAATCTACTTTGATGTTGCAAAGATCAATCTAATTTGGCTAATAGAATTTATCCATACAATGTTTTGTTTTATACCTTGAAAGTTATATTTCACTAACTACTAATGATAACTGTAATATTGTTTATTTAAAACAGTGGTATTTTAATTAAAAACATAAAATTTAATTATACGTGATCTATTATGGTTTATTAATATTTGTTACTGGTGATTTTTTCATGTATACCTGCACTTATCGTTGAAGATTCCTTTTTAAAAACTTCCATTGTTACTTTATGCTCATCATTAAAGTCTATTTTATATCTGACATAGCAGCGCTATTATGTTTAAGATACCCAAGACAATGTTTAGTAAATTTTTAATAAATATAGGCTCCACCTTGCATTCCCTGTGAAATTTCATGGTGCCAACAAAAACTAATAGTTATCCCATCTCTTCGGATTAAACTACTGCTTTGCACCTAACTTGTAATATGTGTTTTTTATACGTACCATTAAAAATATTGTTTTCCTATGTTGAGACTTATATGTTATTTATAGGCATGTATATTCTTTAAATAATCACATCAGTATAACATTTTGCCTTAATTAAGGCCATTTTCTTGGTAGCACGTGTTACAATTTACTTAAAGTAATCTACTTCACTATCGCTACAAACTTTTGCAGTAAAGAACTCTTTTTAAGCATTTACTTATGAAAATTGTGACCTTTAAAACAAGGTCTTTAAAAGCAAATATGTAATAACCTTGATAATGATTTTTTTTAAAGTTTACTTTGTATATTGAATTGAAATACATAATGTAGCTCTAGATTATATAGTTAATAGGAAAACATTGTTTAGTTATAAGGTGTTTTACGATTATAAGTTACAATACAGCGAAGCTAAAGCAAATATTCGTCCATCACCATCCATATAAGTTCGTAGTAAGATAAGTCTGCAAAGCTTGACAAACACAAACTTTTCCAATACCATTGATCACGTGAGTTTACTGTCGTTTCCAAACCGAAATAATAAGTCTTAAATGTTTGAGTTATGCAATATTATACCGTAATATTATGTTTTAATTACTTGTTTATTTTGACTGTAAATAGATGTTGACTAGAATAAGTTAGTGTAAAAATGAACATATTAAACTTATTTTATAAACTCCTTGTTCGGAAATAAATTAAAAAATATCTGTTATAAATACGGAATATATAAACATACATAATACAATGCTGCTTTTTGTAACTTACCAACATACATAGATAAATATATGAATATCTTGTCTAACTATCAGAGTAATTGTTGAATTATTACATTGTAGGATATGAAACGTTGCATGATATTTTATTATTTTAGTAATATCCAACTTAGGAACTGTGACTTTTGTGTAATACGTATTTATAACTGGTATTAAGGTTAAGATTAAGGTTTTTGCCGACAGTGTCAAATAATAATAATAATAATAATAATATCTTTATTTCTCTTTTTTTTACATAACTTACACATTACATAAATTCCCACAATACCAGACTGACCTTGAAATCACATTTACACCTCTGTATACATGAGAACAAATATGTGCACATATATGTACAGAATTCAATAATGTTTCAGCATATTAATTAAAGAGAAACCTCCCAGGCTATGCCTGATTGGAGCATACATTAAATTATACATTAAAAAAATATAGCAGCAGCAGAACATTTAAATTACTATAAATACATAAAATCATTAATTAATGAAATGCCTAAACTATCTACTTTTATACACTTATTTAAATTTACAATAATCTTCAAAAAACACAATAATAACAAGTACATTGTATAAAACTTTACAATGTCAGAAGAGTTGAGACAGAGCCAAAAAGGATCTTATTAGGTTGAGGGACTAAAAACTGCCGTCAGCTCCCTCCCCCCTCTGACACCACAATAATCGAACAGCTGATAAAGAAAGATAGCGGCCTAACTCCACGGAGCACTGACCGTCTACCTCACTCTCATTGTACAAATAAATATTGTTAGTGAGTGAGCATTCTTCAAATATTCCTGTTTATAATAATGTGGACATTAATTTATGATATGTTTTGTGTTGTGCTTGTGTCTGTAGTGTTGTGTTTGTGTTATGCATAATTGTGGTAAGAACAAAAGTAACATACATAGTCATACATTATCTCTAAAATATAGTTAAAAATCTCACGTGATATTTCTTAAACCAAAAATCACTTATTCTTGCGATCAAATGTTGACTCTACTGTAAAGCTCTTAATCTAATTCCTCTGAGTTCAAGAAATACTGGGGTCGATTCTTTTACGTGGACGAGGAATCCGTATTACTTTCCATACAACATTACTGGATCTACAGTTCGACGAAGGGATACATTAGCTGACTTTGTGTTCACATCAATCCAAAGTTGATCTTTTTTGAACATACTTTTATTGTTGTTTCCTATGGAAAGGTGGATTATGATGTTATAAAATGGATTGCTAGATTCTTTATTAAAAAATAGTCGAAAATAAATTGATTTCGTTAATGGTCTTTAAATTTCCAAACATTTAATGGCTATTTAACCCCTTTCTTTGAAAATTTAACCTTCAACTCTCTCAGCTCGAGACACTAAGGCTGACTATTCTTCTGTCACATGCGTTGTAGTTATGTGATATGGGTATGAAGAGGTATCCTGACAATTTTTATTTATTATGCAGTTTCAAGTAATTTTTAAAGGTAACCTTAAAAACTGCCAAAGTTCATATTTGGCAACAACCAACAACGTCTGTTCATATTTGGTTGTATGGAATTTTATATTCTTAGATGAAATGACTTTAGGGACTGTAATCTATAGCCTTAAGATGCAACTGGCATCCTTGTTTTCCCATTCATTAAGTGCCTTAATCTGAAAAAAATACTAACATATTCTACGCACAGGAAGGATCTTAAAAAAGTTTTTATAGTCATAAAAATTCAAAACTGAAGAGAATTAAAAAGAAAGTGAGTAAAAAAGTAATACAAAAAATACCAAGTTAAGTGATATTTACTTGTAAATTTACATACTAGGTATAAATATTGTCCACAGGTAATCCATATTTATTACATTACAACTTAAAATACAATAAAAAGGGGATACAAATTACTAATACTTTAAGTTCTATACACTCTTCCTCAAATAATAGTATGTCTCTTAGCTAAGGTCCGGTGGAAAACTAATGTATCATACAAGAATTATTTTATTAAAAATGCATTCAATTCTTTCTTGAAACGACAGATTATCTTATACTTCTAAATACATCGGTAAATGTATCAGAATCCTTTTACCCTAATATGTTGGCTTTAAAAAAAATACAAGTCTATGAGGCCATTTTACTAAATATTATTTTATTGTGTTGTTATGGTAGTGTCAAATATTTTTCTAACATAATAGAATATAAAATATATTGGCAATATATATTTTATATTTTAAAAATATTCAATTGTTCTTTTACTGATTCAAAAGACCTTACCAAATTGTACTGTTATTGCCCTCCTTTATTGTTTTAGTATTATTATTTCAGTTTTATATGTGGATCCAAACTAAAAAATACTGAACGAAAAATAAGCTGCAACAATTGTAACAACTTTGATCATTGGTCATATGATATTTTACTTACTTTATATTACCAATAGCATATTAACTTATGTTTTTAATAAACGATAAACAATCTCCTACTATTTGATGCAAATAAAACCACGTTTATATTCCGAGACTTGAACGTAACCGAATTGATTAAGTAACAGCTTTTGTCTGCCTCTTTTAATGATGAAACAGGGAGATAAAGTAGGCCTCGTCACAATTACCGATATCTCTTATGGTAATTATAATATTTCCTTTTTCAAAAAACGTAATTAAACTTAGCACATATGTAGTTTATTTGTGACACCATATTATATTTGTATAAAGCGTTATCATGTAAATGGGGTATGTTTTCCGTTAATTCTTTCACTACCGCTTGATAAACATTATATTGCTGTAAGAACTGTTTCCCAATCATTTATACGTCAAATATATTATTCCTTATCCGCTAGGAATCCGATGTCACTGTCCTTATCTTATCGCTTTCGAAGAACTTACACAAGGAGAGCACATTCGACGGTAAGTCAATCATTGGATTTACCAACTTGTCATCAACATTAGTAGCCACCTAACCTAACCTAATCGTAATTGCGTTTAAAAAAGTAGTAGTAGTGATTTAACCCTATACAGGTATTTTACCTAATTTTGACGTGTTGTTAGGTATGTTTTTCTCTAAATTAATTGTTTATCATGGAAGATGTTTGTCCAAACAGCAGTTCTTACGTTAACCCTTCCTTTAGTAATGTATAACTTTGTGATATTTTTATTATATTTAAAGAGTTAGAGGATAATATACGTCAAATTTACGTAAAATACCTAGAAATGAAAAAAATAATTTTCAATAGGGTCTTGGAAATATGGAACTTGGCAGTCACTGAAATTTTTAATTTAAGGGAACAACTGTATTTTTTCGTGTATTAGTGATATTTATTAAACAGTTATCAATCTATCAACTGTGTTTATGCAGTTTGTTGGTTGTGTACAATTTACGTATCGACACCCTTAGCGTCATACTCATACACGATATATATTTAGAGTTAACGGAAAATATCTTAAATGGGAAGTTTAAGACTAGATCTTAATAATTGTTTGATACTATTATCTAAAAATGTCTATGAACATTGTTATAACTTAACTGAAAATATTCCATTTGGTGTTTTATTATCTTAAATATAAGCTTTACAAATAGTGTACACTATACTGTGTTCGCTAATTCAAATTTATTTCAGATTTACTGAATACTCGACGCATTAACAATGCCAGCTAGTTAAAAAATTAAAGTAACGGCAGGGATGGATACTTACTATACAAGAACTAATTTTGTAATCATATGTAACACTATAAAAATAAATATTACTAAAACTTGATTCATAAAACAATAATAAGTACTGTCAATAAAGAAACATATTGGATTATTAATTTATCCCCTGTAATTTATAGCATTTATACGTATTAGACATAATAAATAAAATAAATAGACCCCACTACCTTCAATGTTTATTAAAATAATGATTAGGTCTTTTGGTAAAATTTTAAATTCAAAATTGTAGTTAAAATATTTAATTGTTACCTTAGTGTAATACACTAACATTTAAGACGATGTCATGTAACTTATAACGGTTTAGTGTAGAACAATAAATGTTGTAACTGTAAAGTAAAAATTGAGATTTAATCATATTAAATGTACAATAACCATAAATATAAATTACCTAAGCACAAACTGAGCTAAGATAAAACGACTCCCCTCGGTGCTTTTGTGGAGATTTAAGGTCTCGCTATAATGATGATACCTCACCTTTTCATTACGTCCTTGCAGAGTTATCCCGTAGTTACTCATCAACAACTACCACTAAGATGTCGTGTTATAATCAAACTGCAGATTTTGTGCTTGTAAAAAGGTATATTGTTATGAATAAATTAATATTTGTAAGTAAACCCAAACCATACTTAACAAACTGTAATATAATAATTTTAAAACCATCATTTGTCATATGAACATGTATCATATCAATGTAATGTCTATACTATATCTTATACAAAGGTTAACTAGTATATAATTACCATAATATGATACGTTCTTGGACAGTTTATGGTATAGTTAAAAGTTAAAAGTAATTGTCTAGTGATATTTTACAATTTAAATATATAATTGAAGATTAAATAATATCTAATGTTTATATTTTTTTTGGATTTCGAATATGTGAGGTTGTTTTTCTGTGTATTCCATATGCGATACAGGATGTTAGTGTATGGAACTCTATTTAACTTTGGTAAATAGTACGTGTTTATTTCATGATTCTGGATTGTAAGTGCAAAAATATTCAGCTTGACATTGGGGATTATAAAAATATATGACGTTATTTAACTTTACAAATACGAGTATGTAACCAAATACTTGATATCGTTCTTGAAATAGGATTTTTGACAAAAAGCTCTACTTTATGAGTACAATCCAAAAAATATATCTTGGTATACTTTGGTGCTTTTTTTATTGGCCGATTGAACACATATGCACACATATATATATATATATATATATATATATATATATATATATATATATATATATATATATATATATATATATATATATATATACATATACTAGTAGTTCTGTAGGGTTTAGTATTAGTGTACAAAAAAATATAATCAACATCCTATGAAATGAAAAATATGTGTATTCTCGTTTGGAATTTTCGAGCATAGTGATTAAACCACCTTTTGTGAATCGAATCTTGAGTTCATTCATATTACTAAATTTATATTTATTTATTTTATGCTTAAGTATATTTTCAGCTTTATCACTTAGCTATTGGAATCAAACATCATGACCAGATGTCCTTTTGTCAATTTGAAAACAAAACATCATTACAAGTTTGGTAGTTTATTACTTCAAAATCCACATTCATTTATATAGATAAACATAAATGCAAGACTAAATTAGATTCATTAATATTTTATCAATTTTAATAACTTAACTGACCTCAATAAAACCTCGTTGTGTGAAAACTACAGAAACATTTCGTTATTATATTTTTGGCAAGTAATAAACATTAGAGATTTTGCATTTTTTTTTAATCCATGAATCAAAAAAACAACATAAGAGACAACAAGTAACCGTATAAAGTATCATCGAAATAAATCAAAATTTCAAGAATCTATTTTGTAAATAGTCATGACTTGAAAATTAAAAAAATACTTGAAGATTACATTGTTTTCTTAGAAGTATCGAAATCAACTAAGAACTTAAGGTTAAAATGTTTTAAGAACCCCGTATTATTTAGTTTTGAGATTGAAGTTACGTAGCATTACGGTAGAGATGTCATGAATTATTCATTTTCGTGCCCTTACCTCTTTGAAACGCCCTTAAACATTAGCAATGCAAACGGAAAGTAAAATTGTTCGGTATGATTTTAAAGTACAGTTAAGAAATTATATCATACCAAATATTCCCTAGCACACTTTGTTACTCTGTCTGATTAATTTGTTTTACTCTCTCAACGCAGACTGTTCCACCACCTCCCCGTCAACACAGACTCTGCCCTCTTCTCATTTCAATTCAGCTGCGAAGTTGTAAGAATTTTCTTGGACAGAATAAAAAACCAGACACCAAGCTACCCCCTTCTTCCTTTAATTATTTAATCAGAGTCCATGCAGATAAAAATCATTTAGCTTTAATAGGACTAATAAGAGACAGTATTTAAATTTTTTCGGACGATTACCAGGTTACAGCACTACGTTAAAATGCCAGAACTACTGTAATTTTACAAATCCATATGTTATTAAAATGATACCTTTACTTTCTATACCGAAGTCTCGTTCCTTTTCCGTTATAATATTAGTATAATATTTAATAATAATTAATTTTATTTACTTTAAAAATACAAAATTTATTTTTGTCATATAAGACATTTGTAATAGTTTATATTTAATTATCTAGACCGACCAAATACATTAAATATATTTCACATATTCATATTCTGGAATTTAATTTCATGTTGGGATGTAAGAATATATTTCGTGAAATTTTTTTAAAAAAATAGTAATTATTTATTACTAAATTTGGTTTCAGCCTTGCGGAAACTTAAACTTATTACACAATGTATAATTTTTATTTAATTTATATATCTTTTTGGCCGGGCTAACCTAAAATATTAATTACGTTATAAAAGTGTGTTTTAATCTTAATAAAAACAATTAAATGCACGTTTAATTTCGATATTAATTATGGATTTTATTCAACAGTTATATTTCGTTCAACTCAAGTACATTCTTTAAATAAAAATATATAGATGGGAGATTCTGGGTGAGTTTTCTTAATATATTTCATAAAATCAGTCTTATTTAGGATATGGAAAGCTATGTGACTTCGTATTAATCAACTTGGAAAAATAAGTAGGGTTGTTGGATACTATGGTAAATAATAACATATCGGTCCATTTTAAATTAAACACCAGTATGTTTTAAATAATCTGAAAAATATTCATGTTATGATATATATTGAATTAATTTTGTAGTATCGTATTATTTTTGTATGAAATGTGATTAACTAATTAAAGCACTTCACGTGTGATATAACTATATTTAAAGTGATATATTAGATATGTGTGAACTAATAACAAGCATATATCAAACAAGCGCATAATGTACAAATTGATGCAACAATAAACCCAAGATGTAGAAAGGTTGAACCTAATACTGAATTCCGTATTATCGTAAACCTTTTGACCCTTTTTAAAGTTTATTTGCCTTTTCTGTCCTGTAGCTGTTAAAGTTTACCGCCATCTTACATGTTTTCACGATTTATTTCTTATATAATGTAATATTATTGCTGTAATGACGTGGGGACTGATCTTGACGCATCTCAAAGAAATACGATTATTTTTATTTCAACTTAATTTCCTACACAAGACTTATTTCTGACCTATTAAGTTACATGGTCACTTTACATTGGCTAAAGATGTGCATTGTGAAGTGCAATGTCCATGTATTTAATCCCCAACCCATAGTCGGTACCTCAATCATTGCATTAATCACGCACAGCCTGAAGGCTCATGAGAGCTGTGAGTAAAGGTAAACAAATTAAGGTCGGTTAAGGTCGGATTGATCAGACCACTAGATGTGTTTGTGATTGGAGCTACGATGTTTTTTTTTAGTGTTCCTAACCATGTGTAACTACTGTTTCATCGTCATTGTAATATTTAACGCAAAAAAATATACACTAACAGAAAACTTCTACAGTTCCTTATGATTTCCACACTATTGGGATTGTCCCTACTCTATGATATAAATTTGTTCTGTGGGTTAACAATGTTATAATAACCTCAGAGATCCTAGTTTGGCATGGATGATTTACCTTCAACCATGTCGTTAGTAAATCCACTAAGTTTTTACTAGGTAATAATAATAATAAATGTTTTATTTCATGAAACAATATACAAATATTGCATAGAAATCGTCGTCTGCAAACAAATTCATTAAAGTTATATATAAAAAAAAATCACTCAATACATAGTCACATTTATACTTACAATAGTCAAATCATTCATTCGTTTGAACTAATCCACTCCAGCACCTACGTCAGTCAGCCAATCACTAGGTCTCCCATTGGTGTGCCAAAAACTCATCTGTGCTGTAAAACGCTTCCGATATCAAGACAGCTTTCAGACGAGTTTTGAACGCCTTCAGCGTCGGGGCACTTTTAATTGCGTTCGGTAATTTGTTGACAAAACGAGCACCCGCGTGTGAGGGCAAGTGCTCGTAAGCTACCGTCCTGTGTCTTCCAGTTCGATAGTTGTCCCTGCCTCTAGTTTCGTAAGAGTGTAATTTCTCTACCTCTTATGGGATCGCATTTTGATTTAAAGAAGACACACGTTTCTAAAATATACAGGCGGGTAATGTCAACATTTTCTATGGTGTTAACAAGGTGGTATTATCTTGTGAATGTTTGTTAAAATAAAGCCTTTAACCTCAGGGAAACATTTTTTAAAGAATGGCTTTATATACATTTTTACATCAATAATTGGAAACAGAAATTATAAACATATTTAAAATTCTAAAGTGAACTATTGTAATATGTTTGCTTGCCACTTTGTTACTATTAGGATCTCGTGTACATAATACTTACACTGTAAGGAACCTACTATTATCCAGACATATTTGTAGGTATGTTACATTAAAACTGATTCATACTCTACAGTTCCTTGATGGTTGGGGGTAGGGGTGCTTTTATTAATATTTATTGAACTAAAAACTGTAAAAAATACTTAAATAGTTTAGGGGTTTGTGCATGAATCTCATATTATATATATTTATTTAACCCTATTTGAAAAAAATCAATACAAAGGTACACAAAGTAGGTAACCTGTGAGATTTTCTTGAATTATTTATTAATTTAAAAGATATTTACTCAATAAAACACCGCAAAATGAAATATGACAAATAATCATAGTGCCATTTAACATAACTTAAAGTTAAGATTCATATGAATAATGTTTCAAAGGCATATTTTTTCCAAAACCAAAAAGGCAATATTGTATATTATAAAGGTTATGTAAATTAAAATTGAAGTGTACTGGTGGTCATAAATGTTTTTTAGGTTTATCCTTAGATTTTCCATATACAATTAATGCACTTAAATCAAATGTTTTTTTTCGCAGCACGATAAGAGAGTATTTCTGTATGTTATTTTAAAGTTCCAACTAACAATAGGGGTGAATATTAATGCAAACCAAGATGAATAAATGAATAATGAATTAATTAATAAATTGTTTAATTTCAAGTTAATAATGACATGAAGAACAAAAATAATATAAATGCTTGTAAATAAACTGACCACTAAGACAGACTATGTGGCCAGTGCACATTATATAGACTAATGTAAACTATAAACATCTAGCTCTAGTTAAGATTTTCTTAGTAAAAAAAAAAAAAAAAAAAAACTCAAACTGTAGTACATGTTCACATTAACTTAAGGTAGGTCAATGCTTTTATGTGTAGAATGAAAGGATGTTATATGATGTCTGAAATAAACTTTATTAATAAAACTAAACAGACTGGACTACTTAAAATATACTAATTTTTTATTTAAAATATTGACATACATATGTTATTATATGACTTAACTAAAATTGTTAATTATCTTGAGTCGCTTTTGTGAAAATATGCATTATTTGTTTAAGCGTTAGACGCCATGGTTCTGCTCAGAAAAGTATTCACACAATTAACCAACATTCTAGCTGGTAGTGGTTGGACATAGTAAACAAGTGTAAAGTCTCTTTGTAGGGCTAGGTGTAAGAGACCATCAAAGTGTTGAGAAGAAAAACTAGTACTGTAATATACCAACACCTTTTAATCTTTGTTTAAGTTTTGTTTTTTTATATTACAAATTGTATAAATATTGAAACTTGAATAAAACACTGTAGTTTAATTCAATGAAAATGTCTAAACATTGTTGCATAAATTTACAGTAAAATACTGTTAAGTCTATTTTAATAACGTTAATGAAACTATACTATTACGTTTGAGATTACATTAAATTAGTTTATTTATTGTCTTAATAATAATTGCAATTAAAATCAATATACTCAAATAGCTACATACTGCAAGTATATTAGTGTTCTGTACATTTTGCAATGTATATAGTTATACTCGTATATTATTGAGGCTCCATTGAAAAACAGTATTTATCTGTTTCTTATAAAACTTTTATATAATTTTTTTTAACAACTGTTAGTAAAAAGCCTTTATGAGTAATATAAATTCATGTTAGTCATTAGTTGCTAATACAACTTGAAAAGTACGATGAGTAGGTGGAGCAGTACGTTGAGTAGGTACAAAGGTACGATGAGTAGGTGGATTAGTACTTTGAGTAGGTACCAAGGAACGATGAGTAGGTGGAGCAGTGCGTTGAGTAGGTACAAAGGTACGATGAGTAGGTGGATTAGTACTTTGAGTAGGTACAAAGGAACGATGAGTAGGTGGAGCAGTACGTTGAGTAGGTACAAAGGTACGATGAGTAGGTGGATCAGTACTTTGAGTAGGTACAAATGTACAATGAGTAGGTGGATCAGTAAGTTGAGAAGGTAGAAAAGTACGTTAAGTAGGTGAACCAGCACATTGAGTAGGTAGAACAGTACGTTGAGTAGGTAGAACAGTACGTTGAGTAGGTAGAACAGTACGTTGAGTAGGTAGAACAGTACGTTAAGTAGGTGGATCACATTCAGTAGGTGGAACGTTAAGTAGGTAGAATAGTACGTTGAGTAGGTGGACCAGTACGTTGAGTAGGTAGAACAGTACGTTGAGTAGGTAGAACAGTACGATGAGTAGGTGGATTAGTACATTCAGTAGGTGGTCCAGTACGTTGAGTAGGTAGAACAGTACGTTGATTAGGTAGAACAGTAACTTTAGTAAGTGGACGAGTACGTTGAGTAGGTAGAACAGTACGTTGAGTAGGTGGATTAGTACGTTGAGTAGGTAGAACAGTACTTTGAGTAGGTGGATCAGTACGTTGATTAGGTAGAACAGTACGACGAGTAGGTAGAACAGTACGTGAAGTAGGTAGACTAGTACGTTGAGTAGGTAGAACAGTACGTTGAGTAGGTGGACAAGTACGTTGAGTAGGTAGAACAGTACGTTGAGTAGGTGGATCAGTACAATCAGTCGGTGGAACAGTACGATAAGTAGGTGGAACAGTAAGTTGAGTAGGTGGACCAGTACGTTGAGTAGGTAGAACAGAACGTTGAGTAGGTAGAACAGTAACTTTAGTAAGTGGACGAGTACGTTGAGTAGGTAGAACAGTACGTTGAGTAGGTGGATCAGTACGTTGATTAGGTAGAACAGTACGACGAGTAGGTAGAACAGTTCATTAAGTAGGTGGATCAGTACATTCAGTAGGTGGTCCAGTAAGTTGAGTAGGTAGAACAGTACGTTGAGAAAGTGGACCATTACGTTGGGTAGGTGGATCAGTACGTTCAGTAGGTGGACTAGTACGTTGAGTAGGTAGAACAGTACGTTGAGTAGGTAGAACAGTACGTTGAGTAGGTAGAACAGTACGTTGGGTAGGTGGATCAGTACATTCAGTAAGTGGAACAGTACGTTAAGTAGGTAGCACAGTACTTTGAGTACGTAGATCAGTACGTTGAGTACGTGGACCAGTAAGGCTACGGCCACACTTGGGGACCTGGTCGCCGCGACCTGGTCGTCGCGACAATAGAAAAATATGGGTAACGTTAAATTAAATGAAGATGGCCACACCAAGCGATCTGCGACCCGCGACCGCCAGCGACAGCAAAACGAACGCGTCTGGGAGCGTTTTCTGGTTGCGGCGACAGATACGCTCCCCATGTTATCATACGGTACCGGCCACACTCGGCGACATGTCGCTCCTTCACACACCCAGTTTCTGTTCTGTTTATATTGTCCAGTTTTGTTTCGACAATAGTCCTGCGCAGTTGGAAAATATGCCATTTGAAACAGATATATTTATAAATGAAATTAGCGTGCGTAAACCTCTATGGGATGTAGCGCTATAGGAATACAGCAACAGGGATGTGAAATCTAAGTTATGGGTTGAAGTGGCTGCGGTAGTTGTCGAGAACTGGGATCAACTATCCAATGAGGAAAAAATAAACAAGGTAAGATTAAATTTGATAACTATACTGCTATATTTGTCTATTTATAAGTTAATTTGTATTTGACTCATGCCAATGCTTACTCTAAGTCTAAAGGTAATAAAGAAAATTATGATTGATTGATTCAAATTTAACTAATTTCTAATATTATTGAAACTTACAATATCATTAGGGCATATGTAATTAACATAAACTTTTAATTGTTTACACAAAAACATTTTATTCAATACATGAACATTAGTTAAACAAACAAACAGCATAAACTCAATTTTGAATAAACATTAATTACAATTTAATAAACGCAATATTTTTTCTTAAACATATATTTTCTCACATGCTGTTATTTTTCTTTTAAATCATGTTGTACTGCCATGATAAATATCCTGCTGGAGATATAAAATAATCCGCAAAGGTATCACGGATTATTTTTGAAATAGAACATGATCCACCGGTACCAATGACCGCAATGTCTTCCAAAGAACAAGTTAGGGAATCCTCAAACTGGTAACCATCTATAACACGAATAAAATGATGTAAAACACAGGCAGCTAGTACAATTTGTTCCACATATAGTGGATCCAAAGCAATAGGTGTATGGAACACTCTCCACTTGTTTCCAAGTATACCAAAGGCACATTCAACATAGCGACGACCCGTCGATAGCCTATAATTGAACACTCTTTTTTTACGTTAAGATTTTTTCTAGCATAGGGTCTTAGGACATGTTTGCTCATAGAAAAAGCTTCATCGGCAAGAATAACATATGGTAGGGAAACTAAATTCTCCAAATTAGGCAATGGGTTGTTGTCTGGTACATTTAACTCATCACTGAGTAACATTCTATGCAAGGTGGACTGCCGGAATATATTCGAATCAGCTAGTTTCCCGTAGTGCCCCACATCAACTACAGTAAAGCAATAGTTTGCATCTGCTAAAGCCATCAGAACAATAGAAAACAACTGTTTGTAATTAAAAAACAATGACCCAATTTCTTCAGATTTCATCACACGAATGTGTTTACCATCCAGTGCCCCTATACAGTTAGGGAAATTAGCACTGGTTTCAAATTCCTCGGCAAGATTTTGTCTCCATCATCCCTAAGCAATGTCATTATGGTGTGAAACTAACCATGTTTCAAACGAACTGAATTCAGGGGATGAACTCCAAATCTGCGTGCCTCTTCTTTTTCAGATACGATCGCACGGCAATAACTAGCAACAGGTTAGTTAGTGAGTCCTCGTCACTCGTTGGAGCCATCCTGACAACTGAATTTTGTCGTTGGTCGTTCAAGTGTGGCACCTCCCGCGACCAGGTCGCGAATAAAAATAGTCGCAACGAACAGGTCGCGGCGACCAGGTCACGGCGACCAGTTTGCCAAGTGTGGCCGTAGCCTTAATTGAGTAGATAGAACAGTACGGTAAGTAGGTGGACTAGTACGTTGAATAGTTGAAAAGTACATTTGTAGGTGGATCAGTAGGTTGAGTAGAAAGAACAGTACGTTGAGTAGGTGGATCAGTATGTTGAGTAGGTGGATCAGTATGTTGAGTAGATGGACCAGTGTAATCTCACGAAGCAATGTACGAATGAGATGAAGCAATCTGATAAGATATCGTACTATTATAAGTGTACTCTATATTCTTATTAAACAAGATTATAATCTGTTTGCAATGCACATTTTCGAGGAAGTATCAAAGACTTAAGATTAAGAAATGAATAATTCATCTTTACTGTAATGTTCCGTAACTTGAAATTTCAGTAATATTAAAGCAAGGCGATTGTCAAAACTTAAATTTGAGTCATTGTTTGTCTTATATGTTTTCTCAGATAAAGATTGTTTAAATTTAAAGTTCAATTATAATTTAGATATTAATATTGTTAGACATTCTTAAAAATTAACTCCTACTCATTCCTTATTGCCATTTATGTTGTCGTTGATCATATATACATTTTCGATAACTAGACTCTGAGATAATTGCAAATATGTAAACATCTAACTAGTTTGAATAAAAATAAATATATTTACGATATTATATCTGTTAATTCGACACCAATGATTTTTATGGTAAGTTCCTGAAAGGTATAATATATTTTTTTATTGCTTTCCTTTTGTATCTAGCGTATCGCTTTTACTTACTGCTACAACAATAAACTTAATATACGATGCTTACTTTGTTTAATTAATACAACGCTATTTATATCTTAAATATATTTTGTTTTAATCGAACACATAAGTTAAACCGAAAAAAACAGTACAAACCAATGACTATATGAAAAGTGCGAATCAAAAATCTAGTCTAAAATAAATTGTAATTTTAATGTTATTTTAAAGAAGACCAACTATTTTTATAAATAGTTTATGCAACAAAACACCTGATAATAAACAACTACATTTAATTAGTTTTGAATTGAACGTTACTTGTGGATAATGTAGTATTTTAAGTGGCAATGTTTAAGCTTAAAATAATATTCATTTGATTTGATGTCCAAAATAATTTATTTATTCTCTAAAAACATTACTTTGAAAATATATGTATTATGGCAAAAATATTGAATGTAGATTTGTATGTACTGTAAACCACGTCACAATTATAACTTAGAGAAACAATTTTGCAAGTTCATACCGTTACCAAAGAGTTTTATGCGAAATATATTTCAAAGATATTTTATATAATAGGAATTTTTATTATTATTTTGTAAAAAGACTAAACTATTTTGTAACAGTAACAACACAATAAATATATTACAGTACGTGAAAGTTAATTACGTACTGTAATAAATGTTAATTATATTTTTAATATTTAATAGATTTTTACTTCATCTTTCATACTAATTGAATTAACATTTATTTATGATCACTCTATATAAGGGCAATTTTATAAAATAATAAATCATAGTTCATTATATATCTTAAACCACATATGTACATCTATTTCTCTGCTTGCTCTTCATGGAATAAAGAATAATTTAAACCTACCACTAATAAAATGATGCACTACTATAAATCTTACAATCTAAGACATACAATTTCTGAAAATTATAATCAAGTACGAGTATTTACAATTGAATAAAAACCAAAAACCTCACATCTCAAGACAATTTGGAGCTTATATAATTGAATATACAAAAATATAACAAACATTAACTTTTTTTCACATACTTATATTTCATAGCAATTTTAAAGTTTAATTTCATGTTTTACGTAAACTCCATATTGTCCTAAAACTAAAGCACGTACTATTTGTACTAATTATAGCTAACTTCTGAATAGGATATTATATAAAACAAATACTGGAGTGATTAGTTTGCCATGCCATTAGAAAAGGTTTTTATATCTTGCAGTATTGTGCAGATAGATTTATAAGTGATAATGCAACATTTAACGTACTGTCCTATCATAGAAACTCTGTAACAAAATTAAAGATTTTACCGAATATTACAGCTATACACTGATCTTTAAAAATATATAAAGTATCTAGATAAATTTATTTATACTAAATGAAAGAAACTACTATAAAAACAGTGATTTAATGAAAATATTTATTGATAAACACTACGATATTTAGGATATCTTAATAAATAAGGTGATTTAATGTAAATGAAGATGTGGTTTTGCGCATTTTTACTTTATAGCAATTTAAAGATTTCACCTTATTCGTAAAATCCCCTCTGTCCTAAAACTACAACCACATATTATTTTTACTAAGTCTACTTACAGTATAAAGTAAGATATAAATTGTATACTAGATCGGTAATCTACTATGAAGTTAGAACAACACCGTGTTTTTTTTTTTTTTTCAATGATTGTACAGACTAGGTGGAAAGTGATAATGACCTCATTGTCGATGTTATTGCGTCTGTCTAATCATAGGGATTGTGTAATGGAATGTATCAGTATACAATATTACTTCATGGTATACTGCCTGATTTATAGTATTATATAAATCTTTAAGTATAACAAATGTTAATAAGTTAAATTTATTTAACTTAATATTTAAAAATATTTAATAAAATAGTGCAATAGTATAAATATTTCTTATTATATATTTGAGATAGGGATAGTTGTGAATGAGGCGATGCAAGTGACTACGGGATGACTCTGTAAGGATGTAATGAAAGCGTAAGCTATTATCATAATAGCCTGATCTAAAATATCCACAAAAGTACCCAGGGGAGCAGTTTCATCTTAGCTCAGTTTGTGGTTAAGTGATTTAAATGTATGGTTATTATCCATTAAAAATGATTATATCTTAGTCTTACATTATAGATGGATAATTTTTGTTGACAAAAAACTATGTTTAAGGAACGTTTATTATAATTTGTTGCTATCATAAAATTTAAAACTAGTTATTATCAATTATTTAGGCTATTATTGTCGTTAAATGAGCCAAATGAAATGATTTTTTTTAATAGTATATATGTAGCAAACATTATTTATTATATATATATATATATATATATATATATATATATATATATATATATATATATGTGTGTAATATTATTTTCTTAGTATTATTAATTTTTCTCTTGTTTTCGGTAGTAAAAGTGACTAGGTTTACACCGACATTTGTTTTTTAATCATTTAAATAAATGCATACAAAGATTCAACTGCAATTTACCTAAACGCAACTAAATCTAATAAATAATAAATTCATATTTAATAAGTATTAATACGAACAGTTAATATATTCTCCATATAACTTGTAATAAATCATGCATAAATTACGTATATTTTATTTTAAAATGTAAATTAATATATCTTTTATTTAGTGGTTAAAAACAATTTACTACATTTTAACTTTGATCAAGATACTAATATTACCAATTAAGAATGAAATATTCTATGTAAAACTTATTCAATGACTTCAATATATCCCAGTATTCCAAAACAATATGTTGAAAGTAGAGGCCTACAGCAAAATCTTTTTGATAAATAATTTTTCGTAATAATTCCTTAGGTATATGTTTTCAAAACTACTAATTTTAAAAGAAACAATTAAATGAACATTAATTTTCAGCATACTAAACTAAAGAGAAATGGGATAAAGAGTAATGGGAATACATGCTCTTGGATATAATCTTCCCAAGAACTCAAAGCTTAAATACGCAGCTTAGAAAATGGATGTTGGGGAGTGTCTGGAATTTAAGACTAATCGCTATCTGATCCCTTCCATTAGGCTTACGTCACAAGGAACTATAACCTTCAACTTAGATACTTAATCTTATATACTACCTATACAGATACTGTTATGCAGGAAGATTTTATGGTTTTTAATTTGCAATTTTATTGTTATATGATCTTATTTGAGTACCGTTATTTTAGTTGTCTGTAAAGATTTAGTTACGTAAGGCTATGCCACTATTGGACGTTAATCTTTACTGTTTACGAAGTGACGTAACAATTAATATATTTCCTAATAAAGATGTCATGAAAGACCTTAAATCTACACAGTTATTAATAATATACATATTCAATCAGTGTTATTTTAATTTGGAAGCATTTAAATAGCAGATCATCTGCATATATACTTCTAAAGAATTTGAAGAATTTGTGTAGGAATATCCAATACATGATACAAAATTAGTAATTTCGATAACAAAAGAGTAATTTTTTGAAATATATAATTCCTGTTCAGTACTTGTATCTTATATTTTAAGTCTTTCTAATAGCATTTAATGTGTTAACACTTTAGCATTAAGAAATAGTTTTTAAGCCAAGAGCGCATTTTAAGTTGTATTATTTTTTAATTTGAAATATCTCAACAGAGAGAGAGAGAGAGGGGGGGATAACGCTTTCTAAAAGCGACATAAATCAGGCGATATGACGTAGTCAGTCGTCTTGAAATTTGATTGGTTGGAATGTACTGTTCTAAAAACGTTTTGCACCACGCGGGGTTTACGCCACCCCAGTCTGTCTTGTAACGTCCCTCTCACAGCGCACTTCTCTAATATACACTTTTGGAGGCCCTCTGCCTCGTGCTTTCTCTATATTGTTTCTCTAAATCTCTGTTAACCAGGATATGCAGGCTTCTTAGGGAAAACTCTTATGAAAGCAATTAATTAGTTATCGGATAATCATAAACAATTATTAACGAATTCAATATATCATATGAACAGTTAAATGAACACAATTGATGAGAATACAAAAGTAAAGAAAGAGCAAAACACAAAGATAGATGAGTACCTAGAAATTATTGAGGAATTAAGAAAATAAAATAAGCATTTGAAGGAAAAGCTGGCATCACTAGGGTTAAGGAAGAAAGAATCTGATCTGAACAATATTCAAGGCGTAATTGCTTAGGAAATCATGGGGTCCCTGTAACAAATAATAATTTGATAGAATCAGTTAAGAGTGTGGGGAGAGCACTATATATGAATATTGAAGTGAAGAATATGATTGATGCTTGCCACACACTGAAGAAGAGGCCTAAAGCTGATGGACCACCAGCTATTATAGTGAAGTTCGTCAGAGGGATGGATGCTGAAGAGATGCTTGCTAAGAGAAAAAGGAAGAAACAGCTTTCCACAAGGCATCTGAATCTACCAACTGACAATCCAGTGTAATGCAATGAATCGTTGTCCCATACTCGGTGGTTGCTTGCAATGGCCAGGGAGGCAAGAAGACTCTTAGTACGTAGGGGGAAGAGGAGTGGTTCTTAGTACGTAGTGGCAAAATATTCATGAAGAAGAAGATAATGAACGAGTTATTCATATCAAAACTCAGGATGATCTAAGATACTTGTAAGTAACTTAATCATTATATAAATGTAAATACATAATTATTTGTGTTGTAATTTGTTTAAATTTTTCGTGTATTGTATAATTTGGAATATTTAATTACAAATGTGTGATGTATTATTGATATATTTTGAAAGCCAGGGTCCTTTAAATCTCAATCAATCATAAGTACTAATCAAACTATAGAATTTTTAGATATGAATAATGGCCTGTATATTATTCATCAAAATATTAGAAGCATGAGAACAAATTTTGATAGGTTTCTTATTGAGATATCAGTACTACGCCTAGTACCAAAAATAATTGTGCTATCCAAAATTTGGACAAACGAAACAGAAATGTCTTTATTCCAAACTATAACTTATTTATAAAATCAAACGAGAAATATAAGGCTGTTGGAGAAGCAATATTTTGTCTACAAGTATTAAGGAGACTGTAACATCCTGTGTGGATTGTGAATCAGCTGATTTGTTAGAAATGCGGTTTAAGCGCAATCTCATTCTTGATTAAATGCAATTTGTTGGGAAAAAATACTTTTAACGAATTTTAAAGTATTCGTTTGAAAATAAATGTTTGATTTGGATACGCGTGATCATTTGTAGGGTTCGAAAGCCACCTCCATCCCACCTCTAACACCATTGTAATTAGCTGCACATCTGTTCCGGTCATGTTTATTTTTTAACCTATAAAACTTACTATATATTTGAACATCAAGAACTTTGCAGTTGAACATTAAGTTACACAGTAGTTTGTTGTAACTTTTAAAGGTTAGTGGCTTTGGTGGGTTCATGACACCCCACCAAGTTCTTGTGGCTTGCTCACCTTTACCTATGGACCTGAGTGCATATACTGTTCCTACCTTTATTTCTGCTCTACTACTAGCCAACGGAACCGTCAAAGCCACAGTCATCACACTTTATACATACTGTTGGGCCTAGGCCTAACCTTTCACGTTTGAGAATTGAAAGACGGCCACTACATTTTATGCAAACAGTGATACTATAAACAATAACTTAAGGCTAGATAAATTGATTATGTAATTGCAAGAATTAGTATCTAATATCCATAAAACTGCATGTGTAACTCACTCACTCACGTATACAAATTCTAACCCACTTTCAGATGACCTAGAAAGTTGAAATTTGGCACACTTGTAACTTTTACCGAGCAACCAACGGGAAAGTTTTAAAAATGTTACATTTTTAGTTTTTAACCCCCAAAACAATCAAAATGGCGGATGGGTATTTTGAATTGTGTGCAGAGTTTTATTTACATCTTCGTTGTGGGCAAACTGTTGGTTGAAGAGCAAATCTGACATCATATCCCAGATTTGTAATTAAATTGCCTACAATTTTGTAATGCAGTAATTTTTTGGTATTTTTTATATTAATTACGCAAAAAACATCAAATTTCACTTTTCGTTCAAAACATTCTATTTTTATTAGGGTTTTTGTATTTTATTGCTGTATTACGATAATTTAAGAACCTAAAACCTTATACACTGTTTCAATTACTACTTTGTTACCAAAACTGTTTTGAAATTTGATTTTTCACTTTTCATAACTTAGAAAAAACTCAAAATGGCTGATGTGAAACTGCTGATCTTGTTGCAGAGTTGAGGTTTTTGTTATACTAACGCTTTAATATTTAATTTAGATAGAATCAAACGAATTGTTCAAATTAACAATATAATTCTGTACAAAAAGTTACATACACATTTTTATAGTATAAACTACAGTTTCTTCACAAAAAGTCGGTAAATTTGAGTTTTGTTGAAAACATGTGATTTTTTGAAATAGTCCCTCCCATTTTAAATATGATAAAAAAGCTATAAACTTAAAACCCTAGATTATATTTACCTTCATTTTTCTGTTAGCAAAATTGATATACAATTTTATTTGGCAATTTCATAACCTAGACAACATTCAAAATGACTGACGAGAAAGCGATTACCTGTTTGCACAGAGGAGGTTTTTGTTTTACTGAAGCTGTAATATTTAGTTAAGATAACATCATATTAAATATTTATATTGACAATAAAAGTGTGTACAAAAAGTTTAATATACGTTTCGTGGTATATTCTACCGTTTCCTTACAAACAGTCGGTAAAGTTGAGATTTGTCAAAAACACGTAATTTTATACAATAGTTCCTCCCATTTAACTATGAATTAAATAAGTTGGAAAGTATAAACCTTACAGACTATTTAACTGTTTATATATTTTAATATTTAACCTCTCAAAACAAACAAAAACTTCAAAATATTTTTATGAAAATGCTGTCTTTTGTGTACTGTTGAGTTATTTGTTTTTCTGTAGTTGCAATATTTCGTTTAGAAGACATCAAACGTTTTTTAATTCACAATGACGTTTACTACAAGAATGTTTATATACTTTTATGCTGTATATACAACAGTTTCCTCACAAAAAGTTGGTTAAGTTGAGCTTTTTGTAAAAAAAAATTTATTTATTGAATACATACTTCCATTTAAGCATGATTGAAACCAGCTGGAAACTTAAAACCTTGCACACTATTTACGTTTACCTCTCTGTTGACCAGCTAACCACTTATGATCATCATTCGGGTAGACCCGTCCCCCAACGGTGATCATGTTGGAAGCCCCCTGTGATCAACTTGGGGGTAATCACCCCTAATCATTAATCTTAATCTTGGGTTGTTAATAAATTAACGGTATTTTGTTTAGCCCAGAACAAAGGAAATTCCTCAAAAAACTTGCAATGATAAAATGACATAGTGGAATGGTGTTTAAGCAATTAACAAATAGGTGTGATATATTTTTTAGCAAAGGTTTTTAGGGTATTAACTTTAACCAGACTAAGGGGTGGAAAAAATGATTGGGCCTAGGCGTGCCAAAATACAATATCCGGCCCTGTAACCACCTATTTCAGCATGATTAAAATAGGCTGGATACTTAAAACCTTGTACACTATTTAGGTTGACCTCTCCGTTTACCAGCCCGTGTGATCAACTTCGGTGGCACACAGTCATCGACTTACGCAACCCCTGGTGATGACCTTGGTTAGACTCTGTGATCAACATTGGCATCCCTCATAACCAACTTGCCTAGCTCCCGTGATCCTGTTGGCAGCCCACTGTGATTAACTTGGTTAACCGTGATCATCTTAGGTAACACCCATCACTGATTAGGTTAACCGACCATAATGGGTAGATAACCGTCAATCACTTAGGTACCCTCCCATAATGATCTTTTATAGTTCCCCGTGATCCACTTTGGTAACCACCCATAATAATCTTGTGTAGCCTGTGATCAACTTAGAGAGGACCTGGTAATCAACTTTGGTAGCCATCCGTTATCATATTGGAAAGCACCCGTGACCTGACTAGCTATTGATGCTTAAACCACAAGGGGTTTGAGGACAATGTCCCCAACGAGCGAAGCGAGTGAATTTATATGCTATAAAGCTCGATGTAGTAACTAATTCACTGACTCACTGATACTAAATGTTTAGGCACTTCTCGGCGTCCTACCTCCAAAAAGTGTATACTTGAATTGATGATCTCGATTTGAAACCTCCAGAAAAATTCACTAAAGTTTACTTTTTTCACTTATAAACAAGATAGCTGCCTTTTTTACCCCAAAACTGCCCAATGTATTTATTATGGGAAAATCGCAAAACACTCATTTTAATCACCTAATTTGAGAAAAAGCTTGAGTAAGTATTTCAAATCTTCACATTTCTACATGCATAACAAACGCGCTCCATATATATGGATTTCAGTTAAAATTTAAAAATGCGGGGTATCGGGGGCCCAAAAACCACAAACTTTGAAAATAAAAAAAATTATTAAAACTGATGTTACCTACTCAAATTGAGTATCAATTCAAACCTATTTTTTATTCATCTCCTAAATCACATTTACCATTATATTTTGGAATAGACAACAATATGCTCAAACACCCAAAATTGGAAAATCTAATACACTCAAGAATACTAAACCTTATACACTCAAGTGGGGTATCATATTAAGGTATTCTTCTTTTAATTGTTAATTTACTGTCATATTTTAGAAAATTCTATGTTTAGGGGCTGCACTGCCCCAAAAACCCAAAATTCATGGTCATACTGGTCAAACATTCTTGCGAGCAGTAAGCTGATCTTCCCAATGAGGCGACATTCCAATCTCTACAAATGGGACTATAATAGCAATGTGACTTGGTGTGGCCGCAGGCCGAGTTCCTTAAAGGGGCCTGTAGAAGCGTCTTGGCGAGGCTGCAGGCCGAGCTTACTTCACGAGCGTAGCGAGTGACGGGGTCGGCACACAAAACGTGCAGGGGTTTCCAGTTGTTTTATCTATATATCCCTAAAATATTATTGTGTAAATTGTAATGTAAATAAATTGGATTAAGATACTATTTTCAGATCTGAGGTTGAGCAAATGTCACTCGACACTGTAAACCTATCAAACGTAATTTACTATGGTATATTAGTGTTAGGTAAGGGAAGACTGATAACACTTTTCTAAAATATGATTGTATCTACTTAGAGAAAACATATAAGTGTTTTTACTTATATTTATAGAAGAAAGAAACAGAGTTCACATTCAATATTGCGCTAAATGTGTGTCAGTGTCGCGAGCAGTTATTTCTTCTGTTACCCATGGGATGGTAGGGCCAGCTCCTTGTCAACCCTTTCCTTATTCCTCCCTAACCATCAAGGATAAATTTAGTACATAAATATTTATAACTGCTTACTTATAAAGCTTTTAATTAGCTGTAAACTATATAAAACAGCCAGGGAGGCATTGCTGGGGCCATAAGATAGCGACGTCTTTTTAATTTCTTTCTCTTTGACTATTATAAGTGTGTTGTGCATGAAATAAATACATTTTATAATAAAGGGCCATGTCAAAATAGGAGTAACCTTGTCCTTAGCCAAAAAAGTAAATCTATAATGTTTTGGAACAGTATTAGATTACATTCACTTTAAGCTTTTACATTTTTCTTATAAATATTCGTTGTAAGTTGCTTTCATATTTTGTATGAAAAATATGCGTAAGCCATTAATATTTGTATATGTTTTAAAGATTTAGTGATAACATACTATATTCAAATAATATTTATCAGCTTATTTTCTTCTTTTAGAAAGACATACATTTTAATGTAAAATAATGTACTGTATTACCATCACCGTAATGCACACTGTTTATTATCCTATACCCATGGACATTCTGCTATCTCCTATGTACATATTTTTTTTTTTTTTCTTAACACTCTGTAATATAATTTATATAATTTTTAAGTAATACACAGAAAGAATAATAAATGATCTAAAATTTGTACTGTTTTCAAAAGATGTATGTTTTTAAAAAAATATTACAAAATTAATTGTATCTAATATACCCTTACATGAAATAATGTAAATTAATTTTTATATCCTATTTTCTTTTTATTTAATCAAATGGGATTGGATAATTTTTAGTGATTGAATTTGTAAATCCAAATAAAGGATCGCCAATAAGAAAGGAAACAAGAAAAAAATAAATAATGTTAATAGTTTTAAATCATAACTTAAGTTCAAAATATAGGTTCGAGGTTTATAAACAGCTTTTCCAAAAGTTTTATATAAATGTTTTACGATGATTTCAAGATATTTACTATTGTTTTCAAACAACGTTGTACAATTTTAAATTTTTACAATTATTATTTTAATAAGATTATTCATTATTAGCACGTCTTTTAAATTGAATGTTATTAAAATAGAACAAATTTTTTACTTGTAGTGATGTTTCTAAGGACGCAGACACGATCGATAGCTAAATTTGAAATGCTCGGGAGAAAATTAAATTCATTAAACATTCGGGAACACAGTTCCGTTAATCCATTGCAAATGGCAACGTGATGCTTTCACTGGAGGTGCTCGATGCATATCAAGTACGGATTGTGAGTGAAACCATCCGGTTAGTGAATACACACGACTTCGGATTGACAAAGTCTACACTATGATTACATTGTAATCTATTTTTATATTAAAATAGTTAAATATTGACATATGTTAGTCAATTAGTTGGTAAATATGTATGTTTTATTGTGTAGACTCAAAGGCCTATGTTGTAGATATGAGTAAGAAGGGATTTTGAAAAATTCTTAGTAAATCGAAGATGGCAGCCTTTTTAGAGCCAACAATTTTAAATGCAAAAAAAAAAAAAACATTGGATTGTAGCAGCTAAATGAACGGTTCTACAACAAAACTACCTCCATTTTTTGAGCCTGATTTGAGACGATATACAACTTTGTCTCTATGAATGTTTGCTCTATTTTACCTCCTACATCCTTGTAGAGCTAGATTTTCAATTTGTGCGTGTAAATCAAATTCGTTAGTTTACGGCCACTAAGAGTAGACTTACAGATTATTTTAGACTGTCAAACTTTGTTATCTACGTAAACATACTGTATTCAATGGGAAAATATACAGTTTAATCTGAATGCATGTATAGCCAGGTTATAGGACATGAGTAAACATAACTAGAAACACGATATTTTACTGATTTAAAGTTAATTACTGTACTTTGAGCTCACTAAAAGTAGACTTACAGATTTCTTTATAGTTTCAAACTTTTTTATCTAAGTGTACACACTTATTTTATTTTTAAAATATACAGTTTAATTCGACCAAATGCATAGCCAGTTCACTTGGTCAACTATGGCGAGAACTCCAATATTTTACCGATTCAGATTGAATTACAGTAATATATACATAAAAGCCATTTACCACTCATCACTATTTCTCCAAAACTATACATAAATTGACACAATTTTTTTACATAGGTTTATCTTGGCCTATAGAGGCTCACTAAGAAAGAATTTTATTTTCCAACTCAGTCTGTCCCACTGGCCTCTGAAATTTCCATGCTTTTCATATGGAGGTATATTAAATAATTGATTTAATTGATTAACAGCTGTTAAATAAAAATAAAATAATTAAAATTGTGGTTGGATAAACTTTTAAATTAAAAATAATTGATTAAAGTAGTAAATTATTCAGAACACCAGCTTTTATAAATTGGAGGGTATATTAAATAATAATTGTTTTTCAAAAATAACATATTTAGTTTGATTATTTTAAGTAGTTTTTTATTTTCTTGAATTATTGGAATTGAATTATTGGAACTACTTATATTTTGATTGCAAGTCTGCAAACTCAATATTATGAGCAGCGAAGCGGGTGAAATAATAATAATAACATAATATATTGTTCAATACTATTTTCCTATTTTACTCATAATTGGTCAGTAGTGAAGATAGTTTCAGCCCAACTTTCTAAAACCTAAAGGTTCTCAGGTAGATCCCAATCGGTTTTATAACAAATGTTGAAAGGGAACTGATAACCATCAGCTGTTCATTTGTCATTTGGCTTGGCACTGGTGGCACAGTGCTGTAACCTAGCTACTTAGGAACTAAGTGTTTTGGAGATTATACGCAATAGGTTCCATGTCCCGCTCAATGGTTACCATCAACGTGAACACTACTTGAGAAGTCTGGGGTGTCCATGTTGAATAGTAGTCAAGGTTTAGATGTTGTGTATGGAAGAGAACTGAGTGTTAGACTTGTCAGTTAGCTGAAAATCAGACTAACGTTACGTGGTTCAGATTCCAAGTAAAGCTGTAGATCCAATAGTTTCCCTGTCTATTGGGCTATTAATAAATCGTCATTTCTGTGCTAAGTCGAACTCAGATTGTGACAATGACTAATCTCGTTTATGTACACACATCACACTCATTCACCCCTTATATTCGCCCATATCTCTACGATCGGCGTCTTAGAGATGAATAATAATGAATATAAAATAACAAAACTTTCTAAGAAATGGTAGGCCTTTGTTTGTAATAATGACTAATTTCGCTTATCTAAACTCATTACACTCATTATATAATCGTATTCACCCATATCTTGACGATTGGTGTCAGGAATAAATAATAATAAATAATTAAGTAAATACTTGACTAAGAGTGTTGACGAGCATACAATTTTTTACGTAAAAAACATGAGTTGATACATCAATCTTATAATTAAATGCCATCATGGGGTATTCATCATAGGGCTGGGAACACCAGCGTTGACGAATAGGGATTTCCCGCCAGAGGATATCATTGTCTGACAGCGACTGGACCTGCTTAAATCCGAAACATAATCTACCTCCGGTAGTGGTGATGGACTCCTTGACTTCGGGTGCTTAGCGTCCCGTCGACGATAAACTCTAATAGACCCACTCATGCTTCAGAAGCAGTCCACAAGCTCTTCATGTCAACGGATCTCCTCCTCAGTGACAACCAATTGTCGGAACAGTCTATGCTTTCTCTCACATTCTAGATCTCGGATCGTAGCTTCCACTTTCCTACGCCGGTGCCGGTTGGCTGCTTTCTTCCGCCTCTGTCACTTTATATACTCCATATACTTTTCACTGTCCTAGATTGCAGAAGTGACCTCTGCATCCTCACAAGTGGTTAACAATTCCCGTTTGCTGAACACTACTCCTGCCCAACAATCTTCCATCTTCATTGTATCACTTATTCGCAATATGTTTACCATACAGTTTACAACTGAGTAGCTGCCCCATGGGATCAATAAGCTCACGGACATATCGTCTTGATGTTAGGTTTCTACAAGTTTCTGAAGACCTAAAATCAAAAGTGGAGGGCAGTTTGTTTGCAAAAAACACTCCACACCTGGAAATTCCAGAAATTAGAGACAGGTTTCATATCATGTGTGGACAACAGAATATAATGCTATCTAAAAAGCGGCGCACCAAAACGTCTTCAAGGTTATGGTCATAGCCGTGTGAAATTAACACGTAAAATATTTAAGTATTTATAAAAAAATATGCTATGTTATGCATTGTACATGACGCAGTGTAAGTATGAGCTGCGGTTCAGGGATTGTAGGGTGCTGGAGCAAGCGTCTGTATGTGTATTTTTTATTTATTTCTATATAGTTTTCTTTATTTACAAGTGTAATAGAAGTAGGATATGAAGGAAGCTATGCCCTTCTGTAAAAGACATTGTCATGTACTTAATCATTGGACTTTAGTTTTATTTTAACTTATGTTTTTAACAACATGGGTGGGTGCAGTATGAAATATGATGGTATATGAATTAAGATCTAAGTTGAATAATGTTATACGTATATTTTATTTTCTCCGAAATCTTTGTGACGGTAGTGTTTTAAGAATGTTATATTTTTCACTTGTTCATAGCAGACTTGAATACGGAATTACTTGTTGGGGGGGAAATTATTTTTCAAATTTAAAATCCCTTTACAATATTCAAAAGAAGTTTATTAGAATCATATCCAAGAAAGCTAAAAGGGAACCGTATTTTCCTTTATTCACGATTTTGAGAATTTTACCTTTAAGATATTTATACGTGTACAAGGTATTACAAGTTTTCTTCGTTAGAAGTAAGGGGCATTAAAATAATTTGTATAAATCTAAGTTGAGAAATGCCAGCAACCTGGATATTCCAAAACCAGCTACAACTTTTTTCACGAAATCTTTTGCATTTCTAGCACCTTATATGTTTAATCAACTGCGAATGGAAATTAAAAGCATCAGTAACTCTCACTTATTCGTTAAATTATTGAGAAGTTGGTTGCTTACAAAAAACACGGTTGAAGAAATTTTAAATGTTCAATAATGTCTTTAAATTTTTCTTGTATTTATTTTATTATTTTATATAGGCTCTGAGTCACATTAGTTTAACTTACATTTATTTTATTGTATAGTACAGTACGCTTTTGGAAGCTCTTTTTTCTATATTGCTATTTTTATTTTTAGCCACTTTTTGAATTTGTATCTCACCTAGACCTCCTATCAGGCTTATGCCTTGGAGGTTTTTCCTTTTGTTTTCTCAAACGTAACTCATAACTGTGTAATTTGTTGTGTAGCAGGAATGATTGTAAATGTTATTATATTTTTGTTATGTGTATAATTTTTCGTTATGTCAGGACTGGCATTTTCAAACCTGTTTTGTAAATATGTACCATATATGTAAGATGTTTTGAGAAAATAAAGATTATTATTATTATTATTTGAAGAATGCCAAGAGATGTGTCCTGCCGGACCTGCCATGGCTACATACTTTTCATGTACTACTGCCCAGATTCAATACATAAGTTTGGGTTAGGTTCTCCACGTAGCGTTTGGATAGGAATCCGGCTCTGGTTTCCACTTCCACTAGGATTGCTTTCCCTATAGAGGTCGTAACTACCCAGGCTGCCATGATAAGTTATCCCTTTCAGCTGTACCACATTAAGTGGTGTTTCCAGGTTTTTAGTTTAGTACTTAGATCAATATTTATGTATCAATTTGAGTCTGACTAATTCTGTGCTAGAAACATGATCAGTACACAAACGCACATATATACACTATTTAATTCGTCCTACTCACTCACTTACCGTATATCCACCTAACCTATGTTTTAACTATAGTATTATACATACATTTTCTTCTCTTCCTCCTTCTCCTTGTTTGTTTCACCACAGATATAATATTCTAAACAGAACTGGAGGTGAGGATCTAAAGTGTACTGACCTTTATATACCTGACTGACAGGATCCTAGATGTTTCTGGAGAGACAGGCCACGTGACAGCCATTAGCTGTGATTTATTACATTTACTGGGCTGTTTGACTGCAGCCCTCGATGATGGGAAGCAGATACGTGACCTTGAAAACCATCGAACGCCTGTTTCTGTTACATAATATGGTACAGCGTTACTTACTATTGCCCAATATCAATCGTCCACAAATAAATGGGGAATTATTTATTTTCTATATTTCCGAGGTCCGATCAAGGGACCTCGAAATGCACCGAACACCTGGTAAGGTTACGTTGTACAGTGTAATATTATGTACCATGCCTGAATAATTAGTTTCGTAAACGTACAGAAAAAAATTGATTTATTAACAATTTTGCCGGGTTTGAACTTAGAGTAAAGTGACCTTGAAAACCACTAACATATGGTACTGTTACATTATTCGGTGTAGTACGTCTTGATACTAAGTTTTACGGGTATCGGTAAATTATTTTATTTAATACGAATATTTTTGGGTTTACTAAGAGTAAAGTAATCTTGAAAATGAACCTAAACGCACTAAACTAATTGTTTGCGATGCCGTATGATATGGTATGCCTATATGCTGAGTTTCATAATTTTTGACGAAAATTGGATTTTATACGAATATTTTCCAAGTTGGAGCTTCCATTAAAGTGACCTGTGCGGATGGACATATAAAACCAAACTTATACGGTGCAGTTTGACTACAAACGTCAACAGACTGAGTTTCATAAATATATCGCTTATCGTTTAGGATGTATGGATTTTTAAAGATGGGCAGCGCTTTCAATCTTTAAGTAGGCAACCACAATACACGTGACCTGGATATGGTAAATGAATGTAGGTGAGGTTTGGTGACGATCTGACGGTAAATAACGGAGATATGACAATTCACGTTATAACTGGGTATGCATTGCCCATCAGGAGTCACTAGTAAGATCTACGTATGTCCAAGGTGATGAGAAGATTTCACAAATTAGAACGAAATTCGATCTTAAATAAAGCGGAAAAGGATGCAAAAATAAATGTTATTATTTAAGTAACGAAATGGAGGAAAAGGAAATTACATATATTATAGTATAACATAACAAAAATTTTATACACATTTATTAATATAATGCAATTGTATTGTAAGTAGTGAGACACATCCCCCTGCCCCACCTAACTGGAAGTCGTGCCGTACAGGGGGATGGCTCAAAACCAGACAACTGCTGGGATCATGGGCGGCAGTCGTTGGGTTAAATCATAACTTGGCAGCTGAGTGAAAAACAATTATTACTGAAGAATTAATCAAAATTTTTCAGAAAGCCATGACATCAAAATTACACTCAAATAAATAAAAAAAAGGAAAACAAAATAAACTATTAATTACACAAATTTGTGAGAGCAAAAAATACAACAATAGATGTTTCTATCTGCAGAATTACTAGCAAGACAACATTTAAGAGAAATTAACCTTAACATTTAAACATTTAGAAAGTTGAACAAAACCAAATAACTGGCAATTTAGCCCATGTCCTATTATTCCACTTAAACCACGGAGTCATCCGGAATCCCTGGGCAGCCCCGAATTGAAGTTAAAAGGAAAACGTTATTAAATAATCCCCTTTTTGTGAAATATCTTAAAAATTAGGAAATTAAAAAGAATATATAGCACGGTACCATCTTATCAAAAAAAAAAAAAAAAAAAAAAAAAAACCAGACTAACATTACACTACACAAAATAAACACCAACTTAATAACTAGTACTAATGTAACAGAGTAAAGCATATATAATATAGAGGCAGTAGAAATATCAAATTTTAAAAACGTACCTTAATATTTAGAAATAACAGAATATCAAATTAAGTAATATTTGACAGTAGTTAAACAATTCCTAAACAAATATAACACTTAAATTTCAAACAGCCTCGTAAATGAAAGAAAAGAGAAACAAAAAGATGTACTGGGGAAGCGATTCGGTACAGTTGGCAGCATTGATGACGAAAAAATTAATAATTGGTAATATCAAAACATTTAAAATGGTATAAATCGGTACGGATTATCACACTTGACATTTTATTACAACTCTGACAGCAATAATAAATAAAGACACTAGAGGTAATAAAGAATATGCAAATTAAATTTATGGATAAATAATGCTATTAAACCGTATTTGATTGAAATTCTAAATCTGTGTGATTCTAGAGAAAAATTAAGTAAATGTGTAAATTAGTATAATTATAATGACATTAATATAATTACTATGCAAATCAGTATGATAATAGATTGCAAATGCTTGCGAAAATCTGCAAATAGGTTGGAAGTTCTTTGCACATTTATTTACTAATTTTTGCAAGTTTACACATATTTTGTGCATTAAAAAAATGTTTTTCCAAGTTTGCGAATAGTTTGCAAATTTTGGATTTTTTTTGCGAATAAGGGGGAATAGGGGTGATGGCATCATAGAAAGTTCTAGAACCTTCAAGAAGCTTCTAAGAATAGGCGACTTCATTGGCGCCGAACCCGACCTTTTACTCTACTATCGAAGATGTAAGTTTCATTTGCCAATTGAGTTTATGTACTTAGAACTCCGATCCCAGTATTTTTTTTAAAATACTGGCTATAATTATCTAATAAATTTGTTTACTACTGAAAAAAACATTAGGTCTACCACGAATCATTAACAATAATTTCATGTTATAGGCCAGTCTGTTCATATTTTAGACCTATTGTGTAGTGGTTGAGGTAGAAGCCGTATAGTAAAGGGTTTATAAGTTATGCGGTTAGAAAAATGCACTCTGTTCATTTTCTTCCTTCTACGAAGTAATAACTTTAACGATTATAATAAATTATTACTTTACAAGAAGATTACGTTTAACAATCCTGTCAAATGCATTAAACGCTAGTGTAAAATTCTCCGAAATATAATCTTTCCCGTACAATAGTTACTGACCTTCATCAAACAGTTATCAATTTTAATAGCTCGTGAACATTAAATAACAATGTATCCCTTCCCTTCTACAGAACAATCTCTGTTTTATGCTGATTTTTTGGCCTATTTTATAAATCAACATTTTCTTTCAATCTCAACGCTTAGGACTAACAAGATCTCAACGGTAAGTTGGAATCAAAACTTTGAGTCACTAATAGTTATTAAATTAATAATTCAAATTGTAAACATTCATTAACAAATACAAAGTATTAATAGTTAAAATTACTAGATGAATTTTTGTAAATATTCTGTAAAATAAAATGTTTATATGATAAATACATATTGCATACTAAATAAAAATAATAAATATAATTTTTACTTGATATCACTATACTTTATACAGGCTAAACCAATTAGGGGTGACGCTCTAACCTTCTCAGTTAACCCAGCAATACATGATACAGTTGCCCAGAGTGTGTACTATCACAACAGATTATATTGTTGATACTAATGGTTAATTCGATCTACTGAATCTTTAGATTTGTGTGGAATTTTAACTTATGTCTTCAATATTTACAATCCATTACATACAAATGCATGGTTGGGTAAAATAAAAAAATTATACAAATAAACAAGTGAACGGACATGTTAATTACTGTAATTTACGTTTACAGACAATTAAAAATTATATAAATAAATGAAAGAAATTTATTTGCCTATTCAGTGATCGTTGTAAACAATAACATAAAGGAACTATCCCAACGTGCAACAGTAAAATTAAAACTAAAATCTAGTTAGCCTCCTGAATGTTCCACAACAAGAAAGTAAAAATAGTTTTAAAACAATAGGATTGAAAATATGTCATAATTAACTTAAAAATAGGGTCCATGTTGAACATTATTCATTTTCACGTTCTTGCTTGATCTGTGGCAGGAACGTTCAGCAGTACTACTAGACTTGAGGCAGGGACAACCTCCGAACACATCAACACAGATTGGCACTATAACACCACACCCACATCATTTTAGTGTCAGAATAATCAACAAACTTCATGGAGGATTTTCAATTGACAGACCAACTTAATTCAAAACTCGACTTAGACACCACTTGGTGTCTTACGATTTATATTATGTGTATGAGCATGATGAGTCGCTGGGAAGATTAAATAGCAAGACAGGAAGGCAGTGTGATTTTGGCTGTATGAATGATGAAACATATGTTTTTGAATGTGGAGTGAATGACCATTTTTGTTTAGTCTTAAACTTCAAATACATTTTTATATGCTATATTTATTTCATGTTGACATTTGCATTAACAATTGTTACTACACAATAATAAGCAAAATAAAATAAAAACATATTCAATATAAATGAACAAGAAATTGTACTCCTTGATATCAATTAAAATAAAAAGTGTTGAATGGCTGTTACCGATGTGGTGAATTGCTACGCAGGTGTCCAGGGATGTATTCCTTATGTCAAACTACTCTCACCCGTGTGCTGGAAGTCACAATGATTAGTTGGTTAACGAGCCTACAAAGAGGGCTTTTATATCCAGACTAGGTGAACATGGTTTTAAGTAGCATCTCACTCTACTGTAATCCATATGGTATTCAATTTACTAAATTATTTATATTACAGATGGATTTTTAAGGAATATTGCCAGTGTTTGTTATATAATTGCAGAAATTTCGTTATTATTTGAAATTACAATTTAAATTACGCTCAAAATTTGTAATTTATGCATTTTAACAACTATTTATTGTTTTAAAATTTATTTTTTGTGACTCACATTACACATTTTAGTTTAAAAACGAATCATCACCTAGCTACGAATATTTATAGCTAAATTATTTATCGATACATAATTATTTTTAAATAAAAAAATTACCTTATTATCAATCAATCAAATATTTATATTGCAATGACGTTATAAAAATGTATAGCAATCGCCATACCTATCAAAAAATCTAAAACATCCATTCCATATCAAAGCCTCTGTCAAAAAATACATAATTTACGGTTGCATTCATACCATAGTCACTCATACCATATCCCACTTCCGACACCGGTTGTCAGTCTTCTGACTATGCAGTCTCCCAGTTGTATGCCATAAACTCGTCCACACTATAAAATGCATGAGACGCTAAACAGAGTTTGAGACGAGTTTTAAACGCCTTAAGCGTTGGGGCATTCTTAATTGAATCCAGCAACTTGTTGACAAAACGAACACCTGCTTGTTAGAGCAAGCGTTCGTGGACTACCGTCCTGTGGTTCCCAGTTCGGTAGTTGTTTCTGCCTCTCATGTCATGTGTATGTATGTATGTCTCGGGCACTTGTAATGACACTTTTAGAGGTGCAAAATTATGTTGTCTCCAGTATGTAAAGAATAGCCAATGTCAACTAATGAATTTTTTTAATGTTTCTTTCCAGGTTTCTCTGAACTTCAATTGTGCAACAATGCGAACCGCTTGTTTTTGCAATTGAAATGCTCTGTTAAACTGATTGTTTGCAGAAGTTCCTCACAGCACTACACCGTAGGTGAAATGGGGGTAAATCAGGCCGTAATACGTCGTCATTAGAACTTGAATTGGGCCAAATTTTTCTAACGTTCTCAAAACATAAATGCCTGAAGACAATTTGGAGAAAATGTGGTCCATGTGCGAATTCCAGGTCAACCCTCGATCCAGGTTTATTCTCAGGAATTTAGAACTAAGAGTCTCATCTAACCGTGTATCTGCCAGCCAAATGAGTGGTCTCTCCATGTCATCATACGGTCGCAACGAAAATGACACTACATTTTGAGGGGTTTACATCAATATTGAGACTATTGAAATATTTGACACAATTGTTTAAATAAAAAAGCTTGTTCATCTTTACTTTAGTGATTAAAAGTTTTCAGTAAAAATAATGGCAGGAGTTAAGTTAATTTACATTACGATAAGTAAATTATGAATATTACATCTCTTGCTGCTTGTGTCTTTGATATATCTAGAAAATTTTCATCGCAAAAGAATGTAAACTTATTATTAATATGAAATACAATTAGGGAATTCTTGTGAATTGGAAAAGAAAAAGCAATAGTTCAGAACATAAGTTTTATTGAAATTTTATGTTTTGTATGAATATTAAACTTTTGATCTAAAGAGCGTTAGATATTACGTATGCATCCCTTGTAACTAACTCTTCTTAGTAAAATTGTGTACAAATATTATGATATATAATTATTAAATATATTTAAACCTTCCTTAGTATAGACATGTTATAATAAAAAATATTGCATCAGATAGCCAACATTTTAATAACAATAGCAAATATAGCAACTATGTAAAAAATCAAATAACATGAACTATCTTTTTGTTAGTAAAAAATTAAATATCCTAAAACCCCAAAATATTTCACTAGTTCTAAGGAAAGCAAACCAAATTCTTGTTTTTATGTTCAAATTTTCATAAACTAATAAACACACTTATAAAACTTACACATTTAAACCATCATGATATGCAAATGACGTACAAGTTCCAAAGTCTACAAGTACCTTTTTTTACAATATCCTTTGATTTCTTTCGGTCTTTTATATTTAAAAAAACCTCCAGAGGAATTTTAAAATATAAGAAATATTAAATTTCTTTTACTTTAAGACCAATATTACTGTACGTGTAATGGTGGGCGAGTGGGTCAATACCACTGTGCGTGTATGGGTGGGCGAGTGGGTCAATACCACTGTGCGTGTATGGGTGGGCGGGTAGGTCAATACCACTGTAAATTACCACACACGCACAATAAAAATAAAAAATAAAACAGCTTACCCACATATACAGGTAATGACCAACCCACCCACCCTTACATGTACAGAGGTAATTACCCACCCACCCACCCTTACATGTACAGAGGTAATGACCCACCCACCCACCCTTACATGTACAGTGGTAATGACCCACCCACCCACCCTTACATGTACAGTGGTAATGACCCACCCAACCACCCTTACATTTACAGTAGTAATGACCAACCCACCCACCCTTACATGTACAGAGGTAATGACCCACCCACCCACCCTTACATGTACAGTGGTAATGACCCACCCGCCCACCCATACACATTATGTGGTATTTGCTCACCCGCTCACCCATACACGTAATGTGGTAATTACCCTCCCGCCCACCCATACACGTAATGTGGTAGTTACCCACCTATGCACGTAATGTGGTAATGGTGGGTGGTAAACATAAGAAATCGGTTGTTCTCAAGACAAACAATTGAAGAGTTAGTAAATATTAATTAATTTAAGCAATTTTCGAGATCGCGTTGGGTTACTTAAGTCAAGCTTTTTTAGTTTCATTTTTATTTATTTTTTTCATGTCTAGATTTAGTTTAAACAGGCTTTAGTGTGTAAGAAATTAAAATACCTTATAACAAAAAATATAAGAGTTTTGTTTGACTTACAGTATTATTGATTTTTATTTCTTTAAATTGCTACCTTTAGATACTATTAAACATTTTTTTATTTGAGAGTATCTCCACCCAGGCTTCTTTGAGCCTTGCAGGTTAACTTTTAATTTTTAATTATACATTGGTAATGTAGTTATAATATGTGTTCCATATTGTTCATTGTGTATTATTATAGACATTAGGGTTATCAAACTCAATATTGTTTCTAAAATATTAGTGATTTTGTCTTGTACAGGTTGGTGCTGGCATTTTGGTTTAATGCTAATTTTTTTAATGATGATGAGCAGCGTTGAGTAATATGAAGCTTGTACTATTATGTATGTCCAAACGATCTAAGGGGATGTGATAATAATAAAATATAGTATTATTACTGCCATTATATATCCTGCAGTTTATTATATTTTAAGTTTGTTCCTTAAATGGTTGTTTGTAGTGTATTCATTTATAACTAGTGACTTATATAGTTGTGGCATAAATAAACTGGCATTACTAATTACCTCACATGACACAGCGTTATTTAGGTGGTAATTTATTTGTTATAGTATTATAAAAATTTACTAATGGTTATTTAATTTTCACAACACTACCAGCTATTTGATTTATAGGAAAATATGACTTTGGTATTTCATTCCGTGCTTTTTTTAATTGTATATTTGGATCATGGCACCTTGATTAAACTATATTTAAATACATGTACAAGCATAAAATTACACATTAATTCTTTGCATTTATTCCAATATACATACATATTCACCAATACATACACACGCATAAACTCAATACACCTAAGGAATGATATATTTATATTTTACTTTGAATATATATAAACCTCTACTATTATAAAACGCACGCAGTGCAGATGTCATTGAACATCCTGATCAACTTACTAGAATACTGCGAGTCCTAAACAGTAAAGGGGCTCTTATCTTATAGACACTTAAATGTCTAATATTTCTTGTTAGTACTACTATATATCTTCTTTCTACATACAAATGCTAGAACCACATCAAATGTCGTCCAATAAGAGAAGTAGGAAATATCACCCTAAAATATGTTTGAAAACCATCCATAATCATCCATTTAATCATCATTTTACATGATGAAATAATCTCTTTAAATAACACCCATACATGCACATACACCCACCCACCCATACACGCACCGTGGTACTGACCCACCCACCCACCCGTACACGTACCGTAGATACACTGTACGTGTATGGATGGGCGGGTGGGTAAATAGCACTGTATATGTATGGGCGGGCGGGTGGGTCAATACCACTGTATGTGTATGGGTGGGCGTGTGGATCAATACCACTGTATGTGTATGGATGGGTGGTTGGGTCAATACCACTGTATGTTTATGGGTGGGCGGGTGGGTCAATACCACTGTTTGTGTATGGGTACACGGACTACCGAAAACTCGCCTACCCTTCGTTTAAATGTCAGTTAAAAATGAATCCACAATCTAAGTCACTCTCAGGACTTGTACCTTCTATCATAAATACCACATTATATATATTATCTCTTCCTTCTTAATAATGTATTTTGAATATGAATATAGCAAGTAGGTTTTAAAAGGGGAAATGTGATGAGAAAGTATATGTTCTTAGAACTTGGGCTTAAGTGGCCAGTGTCTTAACTAGAATCTACATTTTCCGTGAAAACCATGTCAAGTAGGGTCTACAAAATTTACAAGATAACCAAAATACGAATACAAAATTTAAAAGATTTTGGTTGTCTTGTAAATATTGTAGATAGTACCTTGATGCGGTTGTCACCGGAAAATGTAGATTCTAAGTATAGGCTCTGATTAAAAAATTTTTAAGTTATGATATCTTTATATTCAATGGTTCTATTTATAAACAATATTCATGTAAGAATAAATTAATATCAGCAACGGGATTTAAAAACAACGATAATTATTATATATCCTTTAGTATCACTTAGTCATTTTAATAACGTAATAACTAACAATAAAACTGAATATTAATTAATTCCATTAAGTTGTGTTAATTGACTTAATGTACTCCAGTATTGGTGTCTAATGCTAGAATGAAATATAGCAGATTCCAAGCCTAGTTTGTTTCATAAAATTTAAAACTATCAGAAAATTTAAAATATATTGCTGTTAAATTTGAATTAGTATTTACATTAAACGTTGTGTGACTATACTTTTCGTTTCAAGTATATTAAAGCCCAGTAACATAAATAAACACTAAATTACCATATTTATTATAACAATACTTATATGTGCAATACGTTTGGAAAACTCAGATAATTTATCCCACAGTGTTCGTAAGCAGCTATTAATCTAGTGGGACGTTTAGAACTGTTGGTTGGTATTGAATATTTTACCTATCGCTTCTGTGTTTTGTATTTGTTTTACTTTTTCATCATGGTTTTCGGAAATCTGCTTGGAAAGTTGAATATCATCTCTGTATAGTTTGTTTCAATGTGAGTAATGAATTGCACGAAATACGATGGTTAAATAGAAACCATCAAGTGAGTTCACAGTTAAACATACATTTAATGGTTGAATAAGATTGGAAAATGTTTGGGAATCTGTACGTTAGGATTAGTGGAATAGTTATATAAAATCTATAAACAATTTTCATTGATTGATTTTGATAGTTAAAATTAAGTCTGGAAAAGATCAATTACCATGTTGTCATTTAATTTAAACATCTTCCATGTATCGGACCAGTCTATATATTAATATACAAACCATCCAACATGTTTAGTAAGACAAATTTGATTTTAATATTTTTAAAGTAAATACAATTAGGCCTAAATTTTTTCAAATTTTCAACAAATAATATAACTTAACATGTAATGTATAAATATATAACATATATAACACAAAATACATGATATTCTTCTTTTAACTTTAAGAAATGGTTCCGTTAAACTACACTAGACTGGTATTCGTAAAAGACGTATATAAATAAATACATAAAGTTCCTCTTATCAGTCATTTTTATACTAAACGATTAATATCTACGGAAGTCTGATGAAATATTAAAAAGGGGGTCAGAGTTGATGCCTGGTTTGATTTTAGTCTAAAAAAAAATTTTACATGAATGCAACTGAAATTATTAAATTGGAGAAAAATTGGGGGTGAGATGGAACAGTACGTGTTGATAGGAGGGGTTGGTACAGTTGGTATTGAAAGGGGGGTGGCGTAGTCTTTGTTGGGGGGTGGAACAGTTTAATCAAGCAGAGTAACAACAACGTGTGGTAGGGAACATTTGGTGTGTTAAAATGTCTTAATTGTACTTTAAATTCATACTGCACAAGTTTACTTTCCGTTTGCAATGCTAATCTTTAAGAGAGAATCAAAAGGGAGTATCAAAGAGGTAATAGAAAGAAATTGAATAATCCGTAACATCTGCACCGTAATGCTACGTTATTTTAATTTCGATACTAAATAATACGGGGATCTTAAAACCTTCTTAACCTTAAGTTGTTAGTTGACTTCATTATTTCCTTAGCAAATAAATATGATATTTAAGTATATTTTAAAATCACGATTATCATCAATATAGTATCTTAGTAGTTTGATTATATATAAAATATACTATATACAGCTACTTGACGTCATTTATGTTGTTTTTTTTTAATAGTGGATTAACAAATACTATAAACGGAGAAAATTTAAGTGCTTGAGTGCGGAATACATGAAAACACAGACAAGTGATAGTAAACTTTGATATTGTTTCTTTAGTTTTGACACAGACAAGTGATAGTAAACTTTGATATTGTTTCTGTAGTTTTGACACAGACAAGTGATAGTGAACTTTGATATTGTTTCTCTAGTTTTCACACAGAGAAGTGATAGTAAACTTTGATATTGTTTCTGTAGTTTTGACACAGACAAGTGACAGTAAACTTTGATATTGTTTCAGTAGTTTTGACACAGACAAGTGATAGTAAACTTTGATATTGTTTCTGTAGTTTTCACACAGAGAAGTGATAGTAAACTTTACTATTGTTTCTGTAGTTTTCACACAGAGAAGTGATATTAAACTTTACTATTGTTTCTGTAGTTTTCACACAGAGAAGTGATAGTAAACTTTACTATTGTTTCTGTAGTTTTCACACAGAGAAGTGATATTAAACTTTACTATTGTTTCTGTAGTTTTCACACAGAGAAGTGATAGTAAACTTTACTATTGTTTCTGTAGTTTTCACACAGAGAAGTGATATTAAACTTTACTATTGTTTCTGTAGTTTTCACACAGAGAAGTGATAGTAAACTTTACTATTGTTTCTGTAGTTTTCACACAGAGAAGTGATATTAAACTTTACTATTGTTTCTGTAGTTTTCACACAGAGAAGTGATAGTAAACTTTACTATTGTTTCTGTAGTTTTCACACAGAGAAGTGATAGTAAACTTTACTATTGTTTCTGTAGTTTTCACACAGAGAAGTGATAGTAAACTTTGCTATTGTTTCTGTAGTTTTCACACAGAGAAGTGATAGTAAACTTTGATATTATTTCTGTAGTTTTTAAACAAAGAAATTGTATTGTTAAGATAATTGTAAATATTGATAAATGTATTTTAGTTTCACATTATACGATTAATGCGCGTGGTTTTTAAAGCAATAAACTGCTAAACATGATAATGTTTTGTTTTAAAAGGACTTTGGATCCTAATATCTAAGTAAAAAGCTGAAAATATATTTAAGCGTAATATAAATAGAAATATGACTGCAATTAATATTCGATTGAAAAAATTTGGTTTCTCACTATACTTAAATGTGCTAAATATGACTATGTAATATCCTTAATTTTTGGACTTAGGTTTATAAAATGAATTTTCATGCAATGTGTATACACAAATATTATATTCTACGTATCATATAAATTCTATAAAAATATAATCACTTAAAGTATTTATTATTTTTAATCAACATTAATTTTAATGTGGATTCAAAAGATATAAAATTAATAGTAAAACGGGTTTTAAATAATAAAAATAAATTATCTTAGCAAAACAAGATATATTTATTGGATATTACATCTAAAAGAGAAGTTTGGTTAAATCACCTGTTTCCAGATGAACCATACCAACAATATGATGAACCAAAGGAACACAATATGATACAGTATAATATCTTGTTAAACATTTGTATTACTATATAATGCTACATTTTCTGACTTATCATCGCCAAAGGCCAACGATATCGTCTTTACTTACGATCCAGATGTATTAAATAAATACGTACCATTTACCTCTATTAAATAGAGTTTTATAAACTTAAGTCCTTTTTCATCTATTGAATAAATATTTAAACAACCTTAAATAACCGGAAGTCTAAAGATTAATTAATATTTAGAACTTACTGACACATTTAATTTATATTATATCACTAGAGAACTAACTTTACCTTTTAACGGAGCTTATTACTGTCCCTAAACTAAATCATATTACATTATTGATATAACATTTAATAATTTTAAATTGCATAATAGAATTTTCTATCTATTTCACTGTCGTTTTACAATTTTAATACTATTTAAATGTGAGGTTGATATTGGCTTGGTTTGAAATTTAAGAAATTCTTTTAAGAAATCAGTTTAATAATAACCAATATGCTAGCAGTTTGATAACCAAAAACTTATTATATGGCAGTTTGATCATAACACAACATGTTAGTGGTAGTTTTAATGTGTAACAACGGGGATAACTTTGCAAGGATGTAATGAAAAGGTGAGGTATCATCATTATAGCGAGAGCTGGAATCTCCACAAAAGCACCCAGGGGAGTCGTTTTATCTTAGCCCTGTTTGTGCTAAGGTAATTTATATTTATGGTTATTATCTATTGAAAATGATTAAATTTAATAACAAATATTACAGTTTTGACAATTTATTTTCATAACAGTGTTATGCAATTTAATGTCATAAAACCTTAGATGTTAGTTTAATTTACTGATTTATTCTAATAGATATAAAATACAATAGTCTTTATAAATGTTTAAATATAAATATATGCTATTGAAACTTACCATCACAAAACACTGGGCTCGACCGACGGTGAGTGACAGTGGACCAATTTAAGAAGGTAAATTAAACAGGACAAGTTAGTCAGATAACATTATCAATTGTATAAAATAAATACAAATTATAAAGAAGTTACCAATTAAATTATATAATCAAAATAATAGCATTAAAAAACAACAAAACAAGTTTAAGTAGAATTTATAAACAAATTTGAGCTAGTGTCTGTGAATTTGTACTAATTTTTCAAACTTAAAATAAATTTCACGCTTAGCAAAACTGAAAAAAGTAAAACAAAAAACAAGAAAAATATTTGCATACATAATACCTAAATATTTTAAAGAAACTAATACAATAATTTATTTAATCATGATGTTAAAAACTACCACTTAGTACTATGAAATCAAAAGACAAACGTACAGAAAAGGTAAATATTGCGTGACAACTACAATTACACAAGATAGAACAAAGACAATAAATAATCAATTAACACATAAAAATCACAATAGAAATTAAAAAAAAAAAAAAAAACAAATGACGATAAATATCTTTAAAAAAAACATAATATTAAAAGTTTTAAAATATCAGCTATTAGAAAATGAACTTTGAAATCGAACTTGGTGTTTAGCTAATTTAGAAACAAAAATAATAATAATAAAAAAAGTTAAACATCAGACACCACACTGAATTCTGCTGGTGGAAGAAGAGTGGCTACAAATATGAATATAACAGTGTTAAACAGATCGGGAAACCCCTATTACTTAAATAAAACTTACAAATATAAAATATATAAAAAAGCGATCAAAATAAAAGAAATAAAATCCCTTTCTGAATAGTTAACTTCGCTCTTACATCTCATAAAAGATCATAACAAACAGCATCAAACAAAGATTAAAGTCAATTGGAACGTACACATAATCCACTTGAATATGCTCGAATAAAAGTCTGAGGGACGGAAAAATAATCTTCGGACTGAAAGAAAGAATCCTAGCCCCAGGCAGAAGGGGTGTGCAGGAAGGTGATCGATGGAGGCTGCAAAGAAATCCAAGGGGTCGATTAGAACGTCCTGAATTTCCATCGCTGCACCACCAGGTAAAATTATGGTGGAGTGGCAGTGGATTGGATACGCCTATTCTTCCAGTTCCTGGAAGAGTAACCTTAAAAAAATTGGCATTTTATATTGGAGGCCATAGATGCACGAAAATTAAATATGAAAAGAAATATGGCGTGACAGTGGGAAGAGCAGAGAACACAAGGACCACCAAGGCAACGGAACAGAAGAATACACAATAACAAACAAAAACCACACACCAAAACACACGCACTTAAGAGGATAGAGATGATCGATCCCAGACACGATAGCCACTGAACCCTATATATAGTTATACATACTAACACATAGAAATGAAGTAACTTGACACTGTAGCACTCCACTTGTAATTTAAAATATACACGTTACCTATTTTTGTTTTAAGGGACAAGTAGTAATAACATTCATTTTTCCATAGTAGAATACTAAAGGTTTTATCTAATATAGTTCTTATATAGTGAAATTAGTAAAGTTATGCAGTAGGTCTACATTTTATCTTAAAACTTATTGCCATTAGCAATGCATAAAGTATTTAGTAAATTTTGAGTTTAAGTTAACTCAATATTTACTGTATTTATTAAACCAGTATGTAAGAAAAAATCTATCATATGAAAAACAATTTTCCCCTTTTAAAGAAGATAGCTTTTAAATAAACAGTGTTCGGCATGAGGGGTGGAGGTTGACGGGATCAGTGTTTATATAATAATTGAACGGTTCAACACCTGTTTTCTTACTTGTTACTCGTGCTAAGAGGAGAAGAACATGCTTTTTACTTGTATTGATTCAATACTTATTTAATATTGAAAATTATAAACAAAGGGCAAGATTATCTTAAGGATAGAATACTTTTTACACAAAACAAATGGTAAATAATTAAAAAATATAAGGACGTGAAAAAAAGAGGGCATAGTTTTGTTAATAATGGTATTGTAATTATAGAATATGACAACACAGCTGTTTCCTGTCATGTGGTTTGATTCTCAGTAAGAGCTCTAAGACCTTGGTACACACCCAGCCTGGATTTTCTTTCTGGTTTGACATGAGGTCACATGCAACATTTGGTGGAACAAGGCTTAAAATTAAATATATACTAAACTAAGCAGGTAACTGAAAGCATCTATCTCCAATAAAAGTCAAATAACGTTTTAATTATTTAACCATCCTCAGACTAGAATAATGAACAGGGAATGGCCGGTCCCATGATGGGTAAAACGATTAATGGCATTAATTATCACTGCATATTCTTCTTAGTAGTCTCTAAAGAAGTAAGCTCTTTGGACAACTAAATTGAAGATCTTAAAACACGTAATACGAAAAATGTGTTATAAAAGATTGTACGAAGAAGAATGTCCCATCTAGCCATTGTTTCAGGTCGGTGAAATTAGTTCATGAACTGACACTGCTGGGAGTTCTCTTTCCAGCACACGATGAAGTGACTAATAGCTTAGCTGATAGTACGACACAGCCTCGTATAGTTTTTTTTCAAACGAATCACAGTAAGATAACAGCACGTCTACAGAAAATGCATTGATTTGGGCTGTTTGTTGTATCTTCGTTTGATTCTATCAGCAATTGTGTTATTTTATATCTTATTTACTATAAAATATTAGGAATTATTATTGGGATGTTATTTTGTTTCGTTATTTTAAACACATGTATCAATAGGTTAGAAATAATAATGTCTAGGCATTATAAATGTGTTCAAAGCGAGCTTGTTCTAAATATGAAATTACATTTATTAAATTTCAGTTATTATATATAATTTGTAAAATGTCTTTAGGAACAAACTTATTAGGGTAAGTTACATAACAATGGGACAAATGAATCATGAATATTACATCTGCTACTTCTCCCGTCTTTGATATATCCAGAAAATTACCATTGCAAAAAGAATGTAAACTTCTTGGTTATGAATATGAAATACAATTAGGGAGTTCTTGTGGATCCAAAAGAAGAAACAGAGAGGATAGAAACCTATTTTATCTGAGGTAATAAATCTTGTGACATTTTTATCACAATTTATTTAGCTATGAATCAATACTGGCTTATTGAGTAATTGGAACATTCTCATAAAAAAATTGCATACAATTTTTATGATAAAGATTTATAATACCTTTATCCTCTTAAGTAATAATTTATGAATATCAACAATTCTACACTAACTCACTTAGACCAGTAAGTGAACAATATCAGTTAACTGAACTAACTTGCACTAAAAACGAGTTAAATTTTGCTATTGTAAATTTTAAAATAGTAAAACTAATATGAATATAGTATACAATATATTGCACAATATTACCAATGCGCGCCAGATAGTCATATATATTGCACAATATTACCAATGCGCGCCAGATAGTCATATATATTGCATAATATTACCAATGCGCGCCAAATACATTTCTTTTATGAATAATATTGTCAAATATCTCCTTGTATGCGCACATTACTCGTGCACATACCTATATATTATCGATAATTTCTATTAAAGAACAGTACAACTAATTAAAAATCTCTAAAATGGGAGGAAAAATGAACTTTGTCATCCCAGGCTGAGGGAGGTATATCTTATTTAAAATTACTTTTCATAACTGATAATTTAATTCAAATTGCTAGTTTCCAGTAGCACTTCATTATCTCCCAAACTAATAAAATCTGCATTTCGAATAACTTTGAATAAATGAGAAGAATTTTTAAAAGCTTGATACATTGGCTTTTATCTATGCTTTCAGAGTTAATTTTAATTATTAGAGTAAATGGCCACCTTAGGAAATAAAAAAGTTGGTATTTTATTAATCCAAACTCTGTTGCCTTATGACGGACTTGCTATCTCGGGTTTAAGTTCTTGTAGTTCTTAAAGCTGTTTCAAATATTACAATAAAAGTTCCCAGTTGAAAAACCTATTGATTTTCCAGTATTCCAGTTGTGAAATGGTAGCCATTCAAACCTTAAGGCGCAGTCTTTAAAGTCACGGGATTTACTATTATAAATTTAACACAGCAAAAAATTAACAGATTCTACTATGTAATTTTTGTAAGGCCAACAAAACCCACATTTTAAATTGCAGGACAATTAGATGTTAATATAAATTATCAGTATACTTATTCCCTAGTCATATTCAACTAAATACAACGCTTGTGAAAAAAAAAACAATGCATAGGGCTTGGAGTTTTGCTGACATAGGGCTGAGAGTTTTGGGTGAAGTTGTGAAATAATGTCTTGTCTATCATTGTTTGGAAATATATATCCACGAAAAGGAATTATTTCGAACATTTTCAATCGATGTACCAAAATAATCTTCGTATCTAATTAGATAACAGTGACATATTTGTGGCAAGGGATCTATAACGAGTCTCGTAGAACTGTTTTTTGCAATTATTCGACCAATCCTCTTGATAAGATCGAAATCCCCACTCTTCCCTAAGAAACAATGGTAATTGTACGTTCGAAGTAGATCAACTTGTGGTGTTCACCAAGGTTAGCTATTGTGTCTCTACGTCGAATTAGGTTTCCATAAATGTGGCATGGAAATTAATACGGATTCCTCGTACTCGTAAAAAAGACCACTTTATGTCCTACCTTCGGGAAATAATCTGTTCCATTGATCAAGAGCAGCCTACTTGGAGAGTCAACATCTGACCACAGGAATATTTATTTTTGGTTTTAAAAATTAACCGTGAGATTTTACATCGTCAGAAAACAACTGTATGTATCATTTGTAAATACAAATTATCCCAAACAAATACATATTGAAAAAAAAAAACGTTCGATAGTTGTACCTAACTAAAATATTAAATTTAATACATTACTACGTTGCACAATCACGAACGTAATAACTCTAATAGTAAAAGAAGATATAAATATTGGAATGCCACATCAGATAGAAATATCTTACTTATGTTTATTTATCCTATTTACATAATGTATGACCTTTTTTATTGATTTCAGGATCAGAAGTTTATAAATGTGAGTTGGAATCAAAATTAGTCCAGTTGATATAAATTTGCATTTAAAAAGAACAAGTAATTCAAATATAGCAGTACTAATATTGCCTGACTCAAATATTTAAGAATACTTAACTTGGTTTGGAAACGACAGTAAACTGACGTGATCCATGGTATTGGGAAAGTTTGTGTTTGTAAGCTTTGCAGACTTTAACTTGTTACGAACTTATATGGATGATGATGGCTGAAGATTTGCCAAAGTTTTTTTAGGTTTTGATGTATGATATCACCTACTGCTACAAAAACTATACAAGAGCTTTCATTGAATTTTTATTTTGATACACTAAATATCCTAATTATTTTTATGTAGGCGAAAAAAAATTTTTATATAAATATACATAATAGAATTCTCAAAAAGAGTTAAGAATCTTCACTGATATTTACTGTTAATGTCTATCTTAAGTGAATTAATAAATCACAACTATGCAAAGAAAATGCTTGGGAAGAAAGATTCTTGCTGTAAAAATTAGTAATGATGGTAAAGGACCAGGCTGAAAGTAAACATAACATATACTATGGGTTCAAATATCCTTTAAAAAGGCAAAAATTTCTTCTAATTTTACTATTAAATTAATATTTATGCTTATAAATAACATAGATACCTACGTTTTACTAAATTAATACATCGTTTTATTCACACATAAAAGAAATAACTGCTTGTTATTATTGTACTGCTTTTTGTTAAGAAGCAGTTTAACAAAAAAGATATGTTTATTAAAAAGAAGTAGGTTAAGTTGGCACATTGGGATAGCCCAGGGAATGCAAGGTAAAATCAATTTACTAAAGAATGAATGAAATATTGTTATGCGTAAGTTCAATACGAAAACACTGCTGAGGCTGACATAAAATTAAATGTGACAATGGGTATAAAACAGCAATGTAAGTGTAAAAAAATAAAAAAAAGTTAATGGCCACTGATTATTCAAGGCAAATAACAGTTTACAAATAATGTTCGCAATAATATGGCTAACGATGCTAAGAAACAGTAGATCTTATCATCGTTGACCGAATTATGGACATGGCTGCTTGAACAGGTAACAAAATAATCTAGAAATGCAATGGCGTATTACATTGCCAGATAACAGTAGCTGCCCAACTGTAGCGAATACTGAATGTAAACATCACTAAAGAGTTTTTTTAAAGGTGAACTATACATTATTTCCATAAATTCAAACTTTTCTGGTTTTACATTCTTGAAAAACAAAGAGTTTCCTGTTTTCAAGCTTTTGCTCATAAATTAGGAACAATGTAGTTTGAATACTAACCTAAATTTACCATGCGTTCAACAGGGCCAGTATACATCTTTTCTTTAAATAGTGAATATATTCACCATATCCTTAATGTATACAGCAAGAGAAAAAATAACTAAATTAATCTCTGACTTGTGAAAGTAAAAAAACAAATTACATAGAATAACATTGCAAAATAAAATTAATAAGTAATTCAGGTTTTTGTTGTTTTTATTTTTTTTAAATCATTATGAACAAATCAATTTAAAAAATGAACTAGGATTGACCACATAGCAAGTGAAATTGTAGTTGCTAAACTAACTATGCCCTGTTTAGACCTCTGACTAAATATAATTACTATTAACAAAATAAATTGCCTATAAAATATATTGATAATTTTGTTTAAGTACTGTAATCATGCTTGTATTTCTCAATTTTAAAACCCCTTTATAATAATAAGTAATTTCAAGACAAATTTTTCTTAATTTCTTATTAATTCAAAACAAAACAGAGTCAAGTGACTGTTACAAGAGAGATTTATGTTTCAAAATGGCACCATGATTTAAACCTCAATTTTGTGAATGAAGACCGGTACATACCTGATGAAAAGCCAAGAAGGCTTAGGGGCTCGGTAACAATAAAAGTGAATGCCCTTGACGAGGAAAAATTCCTTGAACAGCACCAAACGAACAAAGTAAACTGTAAAACCTGTATGTGACTTTAGGGATGGCTGATGGCTTCTAGCCAAATTTTACCTCAATGCCTATTTATTTTATAGGGCCTACTATTTATATATCTCAAGTGGATTTTGAGATATTCTTTTAAGCCACAGTGCCTTAGTTACACCCACAGTACAAGTAAACGTCACACAAGTATGTGCACATATGTTATTTTATTTTAGTTTATTTTTTAAGTTTATTTAGTTTAGGGTGTCACAATTACTTTTGAGTGCTAATTGAAAAACTATTACTTACATCATAACCGTTTTTAAATTTTTTGCAACGAAGAAACAAATTTATTCAAGTTTTAATTTATATTGTTCTTTTTATTTCGGAGGTAAATTGTATAGTTTTTATCTTGATACTAAGTAAACTTTTGTAGTCCAAGATCATATTTCCCTTTTTTTCTTTTTTTTGAGTCTATTTTTACATGACAGGTAACGTTCTTCTAAACATTGAATGTTTGCTTTAAGTTTTGAAATTATTTTGGTTTCCTGAATTTGGAAAGTGTCATTTCTCTTTTGAGAGAGGTGCAAAAGAAAAATTAACACATAGTCATGTCAGAGACGAATCGTTTTGAAAAGAAGGGCAAAACAGTTGTTAAAGCTTTTATACATAGTAAATTGAAAATAAAATAAAATTATAAACATAACCAAACGTTACTTCAATCGTTTTATTACTACTACTTTATTTTAGAACTTGCATATTTATTGCATGTGGATATAAAATGTATAGTTAGTTATATATTTGGCACATTTTGCAAGTCGGTCAACAAGTGTTGGACATGCGCGTAATCCATATGGTGCCTTGGAATATGTAAAACAGTGTCGGATATAATACTGAATTTTCATTGGACGTTTTGGTTGTTTTCAGAAAAGTAGATCCGAAAAAATCTCAACTAAAAGTTAACGTGATCCGTATCAATATACTATGTATCTCCTGAGATAAAAAGAGTATCGGAAATAAAAACTTTTACATTTTACAAACCTGATTAAGGATCAATACGTTGTTGTTTTTTTTACAATTGCTTTTATTTTTGTGTATTATAAAATAACGTTACACATGTACTGCAGAGACCCAATAAACATTTTATCCAAACAAAAAGCTTCAGAGTATTGGCATTGATACATTTAATTTTATCGAATTATAAATGAAATTTCATTTTAGAGTAAGCAATATTTGAAGCCCATCCTTATAATAGCCTCATGACTACATAATTCCCAAAACATATGCATGTTAATACTATTATCGATAAAATTATTTTGATTACAAATAGATACCTATATTTATTAATGTCTAATTTCACATTAAAATTAATACAGCAACTATTATTTTTTCACGTGTTTAGTCAACAATAACAATGTTTAATCTAAGTATATAGTTATGACTCTAATTTCATAAAATATAATTATGAGTTTAGAAGTAAATATTAAGCCACCAAATTATGAATTAATTGATTCAACAATATGTAATTTTTTTATTATTGAAGTGTTAACTGAAAAAGTATGAGAGTAAAATTTTCATATTTTAGTTAATCTATTAGCTAATTGATAAAAACTTCAGGAAACCTAATAGTTGTATGTAAAAATGTTTTATTAAAAATGTAAGTTTAACTGCTCAAGCCTAGTAAGTTCAAACCTCAACTTCCAAACTGAAACTAATCACAAGTTTTAGTTAAACCTAATCAAAAGTTCTGCTTCTCGTATTTAATTAACCTGTAGCAGATCTAACTACTCAGAAGTTAACAACACGTGTTTTATACATATAGCCGTCTATGTTACAAATGTATATTCAAATATATTCATTCAATTAGTACACTTTCATGGACTAATGGGTTTCAACTACATAAACTCCATTACTATGAATCTCATCTATAAGAAAGACTAATTATAGGCTACACTTTTTAGTTTTTATCTTTACCAATTGTGGAATATAGGACTTCGAACATGTCGTTCTTTTAGATGAGAAACTGCGAATTGTTCTTTGTAGAAATACCCTTATTAAATTATTATCTTCTTTACTCCAGCCCCACATGATGTCAATTTTTTTAAATAAGGAGATCAACTGTTTACAAACTTTATTTTTAATGTAATATAAAAGTTCTTTGAGTAGCTACACAATATTTTTATGGCGAAGATCAAAAAGAGGTCTATAACATCAGTAATAAAACACTTTTGGAAGTTCAACATTACGTAAAGTAGAAAAAAACATTTTATAGATACTGCAGGGAAAAGTGGTATTTCAATACCACTGTACGTGTATGGGTGGGCGCGTGGGTCAATGCCACTGTACGTGTATGGGTGGGCAGGTGGGAAAATACCACTGTACGTGTATGAGCGGGCGGGTGGGTTAATACCAAAGTAAGGAGTAAACTATGGAAAAGATGTGTTGAATAAAACAAATTTAAATTTGTGAATACAATATAATTAATTAGAACGGACTCGTTGGTGTTGATTAGGATAGCATGAACACAAAAACTTTAAAATTAAAAGAAAACACCATTTTCACAATAAATACTTACCTTTGAACTTTTTAACATATATTTTATTACAAATATGTAACGACAGCTAAGTATTCAAATTCCTTACAAGCTTCATATATACCTATTAAATATATCATATGTATACTAATTAGTGTTTTATTGTTTATTTTAGTTATTAATATTGATTGTTTTTTTTTTTCTTTAAATATATTAGAAAACAGGGATCTTTTCTATTAATTCATTACCACTAATGTTTGGTTTCCATTAATTCACTATTGCTCAAAAACTACCCCCAAAGATTTTTATGTTCACTGTGGTATTCCATATCCGCTAGGAATCCGATATCACTAGCCTTATCTTATCGCTTTCTAAGAACTTACACACAGAGAGCACATTCGGCAATAAGTCAATCATTAGATTTAACAGTTTGTGATCAACTTTAGTAGCCACCCAACCTAAACTAAATTCACCTGATCTAACCTAACTGAAATTGTGATAAATAAAGTAGTGGCAGTGAAGTAACGCAAAAAGTAGTGGTAGTGAATTGACAGAAAATATCGGAAAACAGTTAATTTTAGCTGTTTTTGATGAGTTATTGAAGAATAGTACAAAATATTGTAAAGACTGAGAAAACTACCAAATATAAATATGAATAAGAACTTTGGTGGGTACAGTAGTTTTCTATAATTTATTGTCGGTTGCTACAACTTACGCTGATTATTTATTACTAATATGAGGAAAGATTTCAAATGGGAGATATTTTCTGATCATTTAATTATTTAACTTTGCAGATATCATTTTATTATTCAAATGTAAAAAACAAGTAAAATAAGTACCGACTCAAAATTTTACAGAATAATATAAACCACAAAATTTGGTTTTATTATCATGGGTAGTTTGATAAAATACAAAATTTATTTTCTAAAATCATTTACATAATTACATCATACATTATTTTGTACTTAAGACCAAATAGCACTGATATTGGCATATGTTTTGTCGGGGTTCTATCCTTTTTTTCTAGTCTCCTTAAAAATAATTTTTATTTGGCATCTTGCATACATCGAAACGATTAAAAAACAACTATTATTTACATTTAAGGAATATATTCGTATGGACACTAAAATAGTTTTTTAAAGGAATTTTAAAAGTAAATATCATTATATGGCTTATTTTATGCATGCCTTAAAAACATTTTACAAAACTTTAAGCATTTTATCTGTGTTTTATTATACTAATTTATTGATTGCGAGTTGGGGTGTATACCATGCCATTTCAAACGAGTAGTCATAATGTCGTGCTTTATAAGTAACAAACACTTTCAATTTCAACCGAATTCGGTTCAGCATTGATCACAGTATGAATACAGTGTTGAAATGCCATAATTAATACAGGGATTCAAACTTTCTTATCCTATGAATGCCGGGCATACATGAGAAAATATCTAAATTGTAACATATATTTTATATATTACACTCAGTGATGTTTAATTGAGTCATGTTTGTGTTTCCATGTTTCAGTTTATGTTAATTTTTATCATATGCATCATTTAGAATTAAATAGGCATTTATTCTATTGATGGTAATACTTTTAGAAAGATAGTTTTAAAAAATGTGAATAAATCAGAAGAAATGTGTTGTTTAAGGTTCAAGTTGAAAAGCTCAGAAATATACATAAGTGGACATTCATGTGCTAAATATGTTATATTTAACTAGAAAAATAGTTAACAAAACAAACTTTTTAAAGATTCTCATACCACCACATATAAATAAACTAATGCGCATTCATTTGTATTCACTGTTCATCAAATCAGCCATCATAAAACATTACATTACACCTTTCAGTGTTATAAGACAGCTAAGAGCTCCTTTTGTTTTCGTCAATCGGGAGCAGTTTCTTAGAGTGCTAAAAGAATTATTTAACAATCCTTATTTTAGGATTGTCATACTATCTTCAAATATATAGTGTTTTAACATTTTATTAATGATTTGATAATTCTTAGCATAAATATTAGGTTATTTGACAAACTGACCACTGTTTAAAATGTCCTTTAAATTCTAAAAATAAAACACTGCCATCTATATATAAACTAGTTACAAAAATAAAACAAGACAATGAGTTGTAATTATAGGCCTACAATTATGTTATCATCTCAAATCTGGTATATTTTTTCATTACAGGATCTATTCATTGCCTGCTCTTTGTTATCGTATAATCCCATTTCATTATTTTAATAAAAGTTATGAGACACAGGATTTATAATATTTCAGTCCTTGCAAATCTGGCAATAATACACGGTTTTTGGCTTGTTTATAACCTTAGGAATATCTAAGGAACTAAAGATGCCCGTATTTGAAACTTATATTTATAAGCTACTATGGATCTTCAGTGAGCACTTAATTATATTATTAGTTAGCTTTACATATAGATACAATAAAAACTTTGATATTTAGATCCTAATGGAAGTATTGTTACGTCTAAAATGAAGCTGAATTGATAACCGAAATATTTTACTGAATAAGAATGCAAATACAAAAAGAAGTGCATCCTTAACCAAGTCTTTTTGTTAAAGCCCTTTCAATACAAAAAGTTAGTATATACTAACTATATTTCCACCTTATCTTGAAAAGGTTAAATATTTTTCTACCGAAGGTTACATGTTTTGATAGAAAGTGTGGAGGGATTCAGTGCCCTTTTGTCAATTGTGTTCGCGATGCAATCACATAAATTCCCACCGACTTCTTTACAATACAAATTCGAATTTATGCTATTACATGTTACTCTCACATCGAATTAACACAAACTAGAAATATTACATGCATATCTTTGTTATGAAAATACTAAAGGGATAAATTTACGATCTTAAAATATTTATTATTTTTGTAATAATCTTTGAGCTAGTATTTAATTTTTAAAGTACTGATGAACATTAATTGTTGGGCAAACATTTAATTTATTATATGGCAAGTGTGTTTGAAGCAAGAGCTATCTGTTTTTTTTTTTTTTTTTTTTTTTTTTTTTTTTTTTTTTTTTTTTTATGTAATATTATACGCTATATTTTGTCTTCTAATGAAACAATCCCAGAGAATTGCCATAAAATTTTAATTTAGAGGAGAATTATCACTGCGCATTTGGAAGTGTTTTATAATTATTTTTATATAAACATCAATAACATAATTCACATATAGCACTGATTGTACTCCGAGAAACTAGGCATATTAACGAATAGTAATTTACTCGCAATATAGTTTTAATGAGAATGATTCACAATAATCATAATAATATAATTTATAACTTGGGACAACATATTACGTTGAATTTGTACAAAAACTTACTATTTTTATCCATATATGAATTAATTTTAAAGAATAAATAACTCTCGAGTTGCATAAGATAAGAACTGGATAATTTAAGAAATTCTCAAATATTCCAATAAAATGATTTATTATGTGAGGCCTTTTGCCTACAATGTCCTACATCGTAAGACATCAACATATAATTTTATGTTGATGTTTGACGATGCCTTCATTGTGGGCGAACGGCCTCACATAGTAAAGCATTTTATTGGAATATTCGAGAATTTATTAAATTATTTACAATTTCCAATAAAGAACACAAAGAGGAAATATAAGAATCTTTTTTTATGATACTTTTAGTCTCACAGTTACAAGAGTAAAGCCTTAAGGCAAACATCTTAAAGTCAAATGGCTTACTTAGCCTTCAATTTCCTCTTTCCATCCAATGGTTAAAAAAATCTCACATTTCATTAAATATACCCAATATTATATCGTTTTAATCGTTCATTTTGTAGAAATACTTTTAGAGTGGTAAACAATCAAAATATATAATATATTATGTACTACAAATAATTTTATAAAGTAATTTAATAAATAATTAAATAAAAGTAATACAATAAAGTAATTTATAAATTGTAAGGTTCATGTAAAGGACTATTTAAAATATTTATATTGATCAAAAGCCTATCAACAATAAACCACTTAAAATATTTAGGTTTTGTAAAAATTAGCTTCCAATTTGTTCTTGACGAGGGATCCAATGTCAAAAATAAAGAACTGAAATGAAAAAAAATGGCTTTTTTGGAAAAATGAACTATTGGTGAAGTTAGGACTATTAACCCCTCTCTTACACGTAACCATTAATCTTTAATTTATTTTTAAAACTTTAAAAAAATTAAAAATTCAATTAACATTGATATCAAAGTCCATCGTTGTAGTTATTAATATTTTATAAATTACCTGAACATTCTGTCTCTGGAATGGAGTTTTGTGGATTGTTGTGGAGAGCAGATTATTTCACTGAATACGTATTCCTCAAAGTATTAAACATATACCTAATTATGTTTACAGTTTAGCTTAAGTTTTATTGTTGCCTGTAGATTTTCGAAAACACATTTGAATCTGGGAAGTAAATGCTAAATATAGAAAATTAATTTATATATTATAAAAACAGAGAATATCAGATTAAACCTGCATATCCTAGCACTGCATCAGGAATAACAATTGCAGACAATAGATAGAGTAGATAACTCCATTAGGCAACTCATCGTAGCTTTGAACAGAGTATGTAGGCTACAGGTTCTGGCAATATACCAGTGATTAGAAATGCAGACCTTTGATAGGGTAGATAACTCCATTAGGCAACTCATCGTAGCTTTGAACAGAGTATGTAGACTAAAGATTCTGGCAATACACCAGTGATTGGAATTACAGACCTTAAATAGAGTAGATTACTCCATTAGGCAACTCATCGTAGCTTTGAACAGAGTATATAGGCTACAGGTTCTGGCAATATACCAGTGATTGGAATTGCAGACCTTTGATAAAGTAGATGACTCCATTAGGCAACTCATCGTAGCTTTGAACAGAGTATGTAGGGTTACAGGTTCCAGCAATATACCAGTAATTAGAATTGCAGACCTTTGATAGAGTAGATGACTCCATTAGGCAACTCATCGTAGCTTTGAACAGAGTATGTAACATAAAACCAAAAAGATTGGCAAATAAAAATACAATACGGGTTATCATTTATAAGAAAATGTACTGTAAAATAAATTTTTTATTTATTAAAATTTTTAAACAACTCATCTTACACATCGATTTTTAAATGGTAAATTATTTGGGAATCTTATGCCATGTATAAAAAGTAAACACAAATGAGGGCACGTAACTTTAAATGTATAAATCGGTAATTAATAGCACACATAAATTGATTTTTTTCAGATATTTAATTATTCCTAATACTAAAGAATATTGTTTGGCTAATTTGTCACACAATACCCATTAGTACGAGCCATAAAGCCTCTTGCTTTTCCGTAATGGCGTTAACTTTGTAATTCAAGGGATAAGTCGGGCTTTACGCTTTGCATTACTAATATTTTCTTTGCCAGATGGGACATCATACTTACTAAACTAATCCTTAATTTGTATTTTATAGTCAACTAAAAGCTTCTATGCATATACCAACTAGCCAATTTAGAGTTAATTATAAGCCTACTATAAAAAATAAATCTATATGATTTGCTTCATAAAAACTAACCAATATGTCATATAAAGACAACAGCTTTAGTACAAGTAAATTTTATGCTTGTTACTTTTTAATTACACAAATTCCACATGTAGATGTTTTTAAATATCTAAATATTTAATATAATTAAATCTTATTAATTAATGAACACATCTTAAATATTTATTTATAGTGGAGATATTTTCCATCATTTTTAGATACAATGGGGCAACATAAAATCTATTGACTAAAATATTTGTAATATATTTAGTATGCTTTTACATAATAAAGTGTACATAATCACTATAGCATTACTGTATTTATACTAAATAAATGAAAACGATAGTAAAATCAGTAGTGTTGCCCTTATAATGCTGTCTAGGTAAAATATTGGAGATATATGTTGGATTTGCCTATATAAATAACACTTTATATGAGCAAACAGCACAATTAATATGAATGAATTCGTGTTATCTATCTTAATAACTTTATTTGGAAGACCTATTATATCGGTTTTGTTATTAAAATCAATTCACCAGAGTGTAAAAATATTACATTTAGTATGTTTTACATACAGTACTATTCATTATTATCAATCACTTTCTAAGACGCCGATCGTAAAGATATGGGTGAATTTGAGGGGTGAATGAGGATGATGAGTGTAGATGAACGAGTGCAGTCATTGTTATTAACTGGGTATAACTTAGCTCAGAAAGGACCATTTGTTAATAGTACTATAGTCAGGTCAACTAAGTGGCCTTCAGCTGTTAACACTATTATACGTGTGTGGGTGAGCGGGTGGGTAATATATACATAACCTTCAAGGCAGCAGATTAGTCGTAATAGATCTGCCTCGCTGAAAACCAAGTTGTTCAGGAATACATAATAATAATATAATAATCAAGGCGTAGAGTTGGTTTTTGACAAGCTTTGTACTCACATCTCCTCCCTACACAACATCCAACCCCTAACTGCCACTCAAAACGGTCACCCCAGACTTCTCTAGTAGTGTCCACGTCGATGGAAACTATTGAGCGGACGATGTGTTGGTATTAAGTGGACTGAGCATGGAACCTATCGCCTACAATCTCCACAACACTTTGTCGCCAAGTAGCTGGATTAGCACTGCGCCAACAATGTTGACTTACGTGGTCTACCTAGCTATTTAATTTTTAATTTAATTACGTGGTAATTAAATAATTACCTAGCTATTTAAATTGTTACCATCTTTTGGCTAAATAAATGGAAATTAGAACTAAATCTGTTAGTAGATTCTACCATGTTGACCTTCATTCTATACCTGGATATCCTGTGTATGAATTAGTATAAATAAATAACCTACGAAATACATTTAAAAAAGTGAAGGGTTTGTCATAAATTTGAGAAGCTGACTGGATGGATTAGTAATAATAAAAATGCTACAAGATTATAAAACGCAGCAGACGTATTTCAAGTCAGCAAGATAGACGCCATACAAATGTTTGTTCAGGATTTGTAAATATAGGTTACATAAATCTTTTTAGATATGGCATTCATGAAACATATACCCTCGTTTGTAGTGGGTTGTAGGTTTGAATACTAATGTGATTTTTTTTTATATTACAAGCTATAAACAAATAAAAATAATAATTTAAGAATAGTACTGTACCATCTCCAGATTGGTGAGTGAGTAGCATACGAGTATTTTCAATTGTTGTATGAATTGTTTTCTCTAAATTTGATATTTGTCATTATGTAACTGAGGTAGTATTATCACATATTTGGGGGTAAGCTTTATTTCATTCAGTCATTATCAGTGATTCTTTATCTTTTGCAGAGAACCTATTACGTCAAAGTAGGGGCAAGGGGAAAGTTAACACTACTTCCATTCCAGACAAGATTATATTCTGTGATATCTCTAATTAAGGCTAAAAGTCATAAAGGCCTTAGACCACTCGGCCCCAGGCTCATGCGACATTAATTAAATAGATTAAAGTATTGATTAATATTGTGTTGCAATCAAGCTATTGCATGACTCTATTGCATAATCTGTAAACACAAATTGCACTGAAGAAAAAAATTATTTTAAAAATGGTAACCAATCAAATTTTTCTAACATGTAAATATTAAATAACATTATATATATCTAAAATCTAAATGAAATCGCAGGACTTAATTTAAATATTTTCCATCCCCATGCTTCAAACAACACCCAAAATTATATCTTTTGTATATTTGGATTTTAAAGCAGGTTAAATTTGATAAAGTACAGTGATATTGGACCTACCATAACACCAATACACGGCCCACCCAATCACCAATACACATACCCTAGTTTTGACCAACAAAAACACCAAAACAAATCATTGTTTTTTTATAATTGTTAGTAACAGTGTAAATCTAGATAAAACAGTTTATTCTTTTTAATTAATTCAGTACATAACAATTTAACATCAAATTTTATTTGGCTAGTGTTTCTAACAAACCATGGTATGGCGCTGGTTTGCATTTTAGATGTACTAATAAACTGGCTCTATTGTAATTAATGATCTTGTTTAGACAAATATTGAAAATACCAATCTATGAAAATTTAAAAAATAAACCAGAATTTTCGTTAACCATTTTAATACAGTTAGGGCTGTATAACGGAATATTTAATTCAACGCCAACTTTCTATTTATTTTACTCCTGTGCCAGTTTGAAAACGAATTGCCTTTATGATATAATAATTATTGTATTTTTTCAATTATAGCTTCTCATGTTAATTTAAATGTTGTAGATGTATGTGAAAGCAAAACATAAAATGCATACAGCTGAAAAACACAAAAGTAGAATGTACAGACATAATATTGTAATTAGATAGTTATTTTCAATTTTCACCTCTTACCTTTTGACATATTTGCAGTTATCTCAGTCTCTAGTCACTGACAGTCGATGTGTCAATAACAGACAGTATAAATGACGACAAGAAATAGGATATAGTTTATTTTCAAAACACTTAAATAATACTTACTAAACTGTTCATACACTGAAAACTTGTGTTACTTAAGGTTTAATTTTTCTTTAAGATAAACATATCTTTATCTGGGAAAACATATGTCAAACAAAGACTCGAAATTAACTTCTAACAATCTCCTTTTTTAATACCATAAAAGTTCAGATTACGAAGTATTACAGTAAATATGAGTTATTTATAACCTAGTTCTTGCCTCTTTGATACTTCCTGAAAAATATTTAATGCAAGTAAAAATGAATCTGTTTAATATGAATATAAAGTACAATTAGGAAATTATAGTATAAAAACAAATATGTTTCACGTTTGACGTATGACTTCACTGTTCCCCTTACTGGTCCACATACTCAACGTACTGATCCACCTATACAACGTATTTCGCCTCTTCATCTTCAACCAGTTGTAACACAGTTTCTTACGGTTTTGTATTAATTAATTGTTCTACGCAAGGTCCGAGCCCTGACACTTCCGCTGAAAATTGCACTGCCTACGGCAACAAAAGCCATGTATTAGACAATGTTCTTAGAGTTGTTTCTATCAGCAAAAAAATTCATAGGTACTTTTCCACAGTTATTTGGAGTACACTAAAACAGTCAAAAATCAAGTTTCGATCCTCGATTTTTTGTGAAGAACATTCATGCACTATAATTTATTGAAACTAATCAAACATAAATATGTATTTACTTTTATCATCATAATAAAAGTAGAATTTATAGTTTATTACTCATCGGTTACTGTTATAAAAATCTGATAGAATTGCAGAACTTTGATAGAGTAGATGACTCTATTAGGCAACTCATCGTAGCTTTGAACAAAGTATGTAGGCTACAGATTCTGGCAATATCCAGTGATTAGAATTGCAGACCTTTGATAAGGTAGGTAACTTCATTAGGCAACTCATCGTAGCTTTGAACAGAGTATGTAGGCTACAGGTTCTGGCAATATACCAGTGATTAGAATTGCAGACCTTTGATAAGGTAGATAACTTCATTAGGCAACTCATCGTAGCTTTGAACAGAGTATGTAGGCTACAGATTCTGGCAATATACCAGTGATTAGAATTGCAGACCTTTGATAGGGTAGATAACCTAATTAGGCAACTCATCGAAGCTTTGAACAGATTATGTAACATAAAACCACAAAGATTGGCAAATAAAAATACAATATGGGTTATCATTTATAAGACAATGTAAAGGAAAATAAATTTTTTATTTATTAAAATTTTTAAACAACTCATCTTACACATCGATTTTTAAATGGTAAATTATTTGGGAATCTTATGCCATGTATAAAAAGTAAACACAAATGAGGGCACGTAACTTTAAATGTATAAATCGGTAATTAATAGCACACATAAATTGATTTTTTTCAGATATTTAATTATTCCTAATACTAAAGAATATTGTTTGGCTAATTTGTCACACAATACCCATTAGTACGAGCCATAAAGCCTCTTGCTTTTCCGTAATGGCGTTAACTTTGTAATTCAAGGGATAAGTCGGGCTTTACGCTTTGCATTACTAATATTTTCTTTGCCAGATGGGACATCATACTTACTAAACTAATCCTTAATTTGTATTTTATAGTCAACTAAAAGCTTCTATGCATATACCAACTAGCCAATTTAGAGTTAATTATAAGCCTACTATAAAAAATAAATCTATATGATTTGCTTCATAAAAACTAACCAATATGTCATATAAAGACAACAGCTTTAGTACAAGTAAATTTTATGCTTGTTACTTTTTAATTACACAAATTCCACATGTAGATGTTTTTAAATATCTAAATATTTAATATAATTAAATCTTATTAATTAATGAACACATCTTAAATATTTATTTATAGTGGAGATATTTTCCATCATTTTTAGATACAATGGGGCAACATAAAATCTATTGACTAAAATATTTGTAATATATTTAGTATGCTTTTACATAATAAAGTGTACATAATCACTATAGCATTACTGTATTTATACTAAATAAATGAAAACGATAGTAAAATCAGTAGTGTTGCCCTTATAATGCTGTCTAGGTAAAATATTGGAGATATATGTTGGATTTGCATATATAAATAACACTTCATAAGAGCAAACAGCACAATTAATACGAATGAATTCTTGTTATCTATCTTAATAACTTTATTTGGAAGACCTATTATATCGGTTCTGTTATTAAAATCAATTCACCAGAGTGTAAAAATACTACATTTAGTATGTTTTACATACAGTACTATTCATTATTATCAATCACTTTCTAAGACGCCGATCGTAAAGATATGGGTGAATTTGAGGGGTGAATGAGGATGATGAGTGTAGATGAACGAGTGCAGTCATTGTTATTAACTGGGTATAACTTAGCTAAGAAAGGACCATTTGTTAATAGTACAATAGCCAGGGCAACTAAGTGGCCTACAGCTGTCAACACTATTATACGTGTGTGGGTGGGCGGGTGGGTAATATATACATAACCTTTAAGGCAGCAGATTTGTCATAATAGATCTGCCTCGCTGAAAACCATGTTGTTCAGGAATACATAATAATAATATAATAATCAAGGCGTAGAGTTGGTTTTTGACAAGCTTTGTACTCACATCTCCTCCCTACACAACATCCAACCCCTAACTGCCACTCAAAACGGTCACCCCAGACTTCTCTAGTAGTGTCCACGTCGATGGAAACTATTGAGCGGACGATGTGTTGGTATTAAGTGGACTGAGCATGGAACCTATCGCCTACAATCTCCACAACACTTTATCGCCAAGTAGCTGTGTTACAGCACTGCGCCAACAATGTCGACTTACGTAGTTATAATTACCTAGCTATTTAAATTGTTACCATATTTTGGCAAAATAAATGGAAATTAGAACTAAATATGTAAGTAGATTCTACATGTTGACCTTCATTCTATACCTGGAGATCCTGTGTATGGATTAGTATGAATAATCCATCCTACGATGATCCTACGAAATACATTTTAAAAAATGGGAAGGGTTTGTCATAAATTTGAGAAGCTGACTGGGTGGATTAGTAATAATAAAAATGCTACAAGAATATAAAACGCAGCAGACGTATTTCAAGTCAGCAAGATAGACGCCATACAAATGTTTGTTCAGGATTTGTAAATATAGGTTACATAAATCTTTTAAGATATGACATTCATGAAACATATACCCTCGTTTGTAGTGGGTTGTAGGTTTAAATACTAATGTGATTTTTTTATATTACAAGCTATAAACAAATAAAAATAATAATTTATGAATAGTACGTACGATCTCCAGATTGGTGAGTGAGTAACATACGAGTATTTTCAATTGTTGTATGAATTGTTTTCTGTAAATTTGATATTTGTCATTATGTAAATGAGGTAGTTTTATCACTTATTAGGGGGTAAGCTTTATTTCATTCCGTCATTATCAGCGATTCTTTATCTTTTGCAGAGAACCTATAAAGTCAAAGTAGGGGCAAGGTGAAAATTAAGATTACTTTCATTTCAGATAAGATTATATTCTGTGATATCTCTAATTAAGGCTAAAAGTCATAAACGCCTTAGACCACTCAGCCCCAGGCTCATGTGACATTAATTAAATAAATTAAGGTATTGACTAATATTGTGTTGCAATCAAGCTATTGCATGACTCTATTGCATAATCTGTAAACACAAATTGCACTGAAGAAAAAAATTATTTTAAAAATGGTAACCAATCAAATTTTTCTAACATGTAAATATTAAATAACATTATATATATCTAAAATCTAAATGATATCGCAGTACTTAATTTAAATATTTTCCATCCCCATGCTTCAAACAACACCCAAAATTATATCTTTCGTATATTTGGATTTTAAAGCAGGTTAAATTTGATAAAGTACAGTGATATTGGACCTACCATAACACCAATACACGGCCCACCCAATCACCAATACACATACCCTAGTTTTGACCATTAAAAACACCAAAACACGGTCAGTGGCGTTGACCTACCCAATCACTAATACACATACCCTGGTATTGACCTACAAAATCACCAATACACGGTCAGTGGCGTTGGCCCACCCAATCACCAATACACATACCCTGGTATTGACCTACAAAATCACCAATACACGGTCAGTGGCGTTGGCCCACCCAATCACCAATACACATGTCCTGGTATTGACCTTCCCATATACGTACCATGCAATAAGTTGCACATACTAAACCTTTAAACACCGGATCTATTTCTTTATTTTAGTCGTAACATTTTGATTCTGGGAAAATATTAAACTAAAAAAATTATTCATTTATACTTCCCAAGATCAAGGGTTTGTCTAAAACAGGTTCTCATGTACATTTTATACAAATATCAGAATATATAAATGACACGGTTTAATGAATAAATGATTCAGACAAGGAGCTAATCTAACTACATAATGGCAATGTGAAAAGGGAGGAAACTGGCTTTAAGATACATTTTCACCCTGTAAATTCAACAAATGTATCGACCAGATTTAGTAAATTCTGTTGGTAAAATCTATCGTAACACTAATAATAAAGTTTTCAGCTAATTACTAATAATACATTTTTTTTTTTGTAAAAATCAATTGTTTATAATAATTCTCCCGTAAAAACTAATTCTAGGCTTACTCAGTTCATTGTTTCGTTTTAAGCTACATTATTGTTCATGATAGAGGCCACGAGAAATGTAAATATTATTATAATATATTGAATTGTTTATTAAAAGGTATACGAATACAGAAAACATAATAAATAAATAAAATTGCAATTTACAATTTGAAAAAAAATACATCATGAAATGGACATGTCGTTTACAAGTGAATTATTATGGAAATAACTGTAAAATCTATTTTATTGAAAATATAGCAAATAAATTATTTATTAAATATTTAATTAAAAATCATTTAAAACAATAATAATTTACAATATCCAGACTTCATTACAGAAATTCTCACTTCTTTTACTCATTGACAAATTATCATTATAAAAAAAGGATTGCCTAATAACATTGTCAGCTGTCGGGTAACACTAGAGGTCAAATATCTGGCATAAAGCTGTGTAACTCCAAATTAGTATGCACTAATAATTAAATTTCTGTAATTAGTTGTTTGTCAATGAAAATATACATAACAAAGTGTTAATGTTAACTAATAATTAAATGTATTATTGTATAATGTAATTATTCGTTAAATAGTAAAGGTTGGCTTTTTAAAGTAATTAGATTTCGTGGAAAATATGATTAGTAGAGTTCATTAATGGTTGAAATATTAACTAAGAGGATTTGATTTGTACATAAAAAAATGAGATCACACATTTTGTATCTTCATTAATAATCGCCCTGATGGATATGACATAATTTAAGAAGGTTCTGTGAGTTTATCTAATAATAAGAACTTTGGTTGGAAACTTTATTAGTTTTCATTGAATTCTCATAATTCAATAATTAAAATATTGATGACAGTTACGTACGTATACGTAAGTCGTAGAAAAACATCAAAGAAAAATATATTTTAATATTTTAGTTTTTACTTTAAAATTAGTCTACTATGCCATTCTATCCATCAATTAGGATGAAAAGAGGTAATTGTATAAGACAAATAAAAATTATACGGTTTTGTTGGATTTTTTTGTAAAACTTGTTTGTAAACATTTTCAAAGCATCTTTCATTCAATCTTAACCAAGTAATTACATATATGTCATATTAATTACGTAATGTTTACATATGACATTCATAATTAAACTCATACGAGAGGATTAAGAGTTAAATTCAAATTTTAATGTATTGGTACAATAGAGCTTATGTTTCGTAAATTCGTTAATGAATGGTATAAGTAGTAAATAGTAATATTCTATATAACGTTTACATATTACTAATAAATGCAATCTTAAGTGAAAACACAATAAAACAAAGTATCTCTAAATACTTAGTTACTAATACAGTTAATTTCAATATCGTAAGATCAAATCAGTTGTACAGTTACATTAAAACCTTAATTACTGTAATAATGATGATCGACATCGATAAGTCATTAAATTCTTAAATATTGATAAGTGGTATAAAATCAATACCACTGTACGTGTATGGATGGGTGGGTGTGTCAATACCACTGTAGTGTATGGGTGGGTGACTGGGTCAATACCACTGTACGTGTATGGGTGGGCGGGTGGGTCAATATCATTGTACGTGTATGGGTGGTTGGGTGGGTCATTACCACTATACGTGTATGGGCGGGCAGGTGGGTCAATATCACTATACGCGTATGGGTGTGCAGGTGGTCATATCATTGTACAAGTATCGGCGGGCGGGTGGGTCAGTACCACTTTATGTGTATGGGTGGGTGGGTGTATTCACATAGGAGCTGGTCACCGAGAGCCAGGTGGAGTGGTGTGTCGTTGAGATTTAAAAAAAAAAAATACAATCAATAAAAAATATGAAAATCTATCGATAGCTAAAAAAGATTATTCTAAACAGATGGCAACAGCATGTATTTTAAAGGAACAAAACTATATAAATAAATAAGAAATGTATTATTGTAAGAGAAATACATTTTAACAAACCTATCGTAATACAAATAAGTGGTATTTAATTATTTTATCTGCTTTTCAACCCTACATATCCAAACCTTCAAATATATATATATATATATACATGTGTTAACCTATTCAGACATAATAAGATGAAGAACCAGTACAATAAAACCTTCAGCTAAGACCAGGATTAATTTAACACGTAGTATAAATTATTCCAATCGGCCATCAGATGGTCTGAAGTATGAAATGGTATTAATTAAAATATAGTAATTTATGCTTAATTTTTCCAAAAGTATGTCGGCCACATTAAGATATTTTATTTATATATTTATGATAACATTTTAATAATCAGTTTAGATAGACTACATCCAGTTATACACTTATTTATTTAGACTGTGTAAAAATAATGATAATCTCTTACAGTGATACATATTATTTCTTTATTAATTTGTTAATTTATCAACACGTATATTCTAATATTTATATATTTAAACATTTCTTTATAAAAAATAGATTACATTGGTATAGCTTACAGTCTATCAATGTGATGTCATATATATTCAGTAGCAGAATGTTTTCACCTCCAATCCATACTTGATATGCAGGCTGCATTGGGGACCTGCATTGAAAGCATCACGTTGCCATTTGCAATGGAATAACTGAACTGTGTTCACGGATATAAGTTTTATTGAATTAAATTTTCTCTCGAGTACTTAAGTTTACAATACAAAATTGAACTGATTACTTAAAAGGAATATTTACCAGTAAAATATTTATAACGTTGTAAAGAGATTGAGTGTACAGTCCATACTTTACATTCGAAAACAAGATTTTTGAACAGTCACTAAATATTTTTGTAACAAAAGTTTTAACCTTCTGTCACTCGCGCTGTTGTAAAAAGTACAACGGTCGTCGGTTTTTGTTGTTTCTAAGTTTAGCCTTCACGGAAAGATACTCCACAAGCGAGGTATTCCTTCTTCCCCCCTCCCCTACCCTTATACCATCAGACAACGACAGATTCAAGGTCAACCAGTTTGCAGCTGGCTTTGAAGCAGTGAAGTCGTGCTTGTTGTACTTTTTACAACGCTCGAGTGTTCTCGTAGTTAGATTTCGTATTGATTTTTTTAATATATTTAGTTATGTGATAGTGATTTTTAACAATTAAACATTACTTATTATAATTAGACATGTCGGACAATCTTCGTCCAAGTGAAGTTGACCGTATACTGTTAGAAAGTTCGGATGATGATGGAGATATCGATGTTTTTCAAGATGGAAATGCGGATTTTGACAGTGACGAGGTTATTGAGTCCAACGATTTTTCCGATATCAGTGAGGTTGAAGCTGCAGAAGAGGATTTTGAAGAGGTTTTGGATGACCAGGAATTTGTTCTTGGTAAGGATGGAGAGACTATTTGGTGTACTAAGCCCGTTGCACACATTAGTAAGACTAAAAACCGTAACATTGTGAGGAAACTTCCTGGGCCAAAACAGATAGCTAAAAATGTAAGTAATGAAGTAGATGCTTTTTTGAAACTGATTTCGATTGAAATTATTGATGAGATTTTGAACTATACTAATTTGTATATAACGTCTATTACAAACAATTTTGCAAGACCAAGAGATTGTTTACCATCAAACAGGGCAGAAATAATGGCTTTGTTTGGAGTGCTTTATCTAATAGGGACAAAGAAAAGTACTCATGCTAATGTAACTGAACTTTGGGCCAAAGATGGAACTGGAATTCCAATCATTCGAGCTGCGATGAGCTATAATCGTTTTTTGTTTTTACTACGATGCATTCGCTTCGACGACAAGGCTACTCGAAATCAACGGAAAGAATTTGACAAGCTTGCACCCATTAGGACTATTTTAGACTTATTTGCTAAGAACTGCATTGATTGTTATAATACAAGTGAATTCGTAACAATAGACGAAATGTTACATCGTTTTAGAGGTAGGTGCTCGTTTGTTCAGTACATACCAGCCAAACCGGCAAAATATGGCCTCAATTGTTTGCCATGTGTGACGCTAAGACGTTTTATTGCAGCAATTTTGAAGTTTACTGTGGCAGACAACCCCCAGGACCATATGAAGCATCAAACAGTGGACTTGACATTATAAAGCGGCTCGTAAAACCAATTGAAAACTCCAATAAAAATATAACAACAGACAATTGGTATACAAGCATTCCTTTGGCTGATTATTTACTAGAAAAAGGGCTAACGTTGGTTGGCACACTAAAGAAAAACAAAGCAGCGATACCTCCATCATTTTTGCCAAACAAAAGTAAAGACGTTGGAAGTGCTATGTACGGATTTCAGTTTGACAAAACCTTAGTGTCTTACGTGACCAAGCGAAACAAAGGTGTTATACTGTTATCCACAATGCATGACTCTGCTGTTACAGATGATGACACTGGTAAGCCAGAAATAATTATAGATTATAATAAGACTAAGGGTGGAGTTGACACGTGACAAAATGTGTGCTGCTTACTCAGTATCAAGAATCATAAGGCGCTGGCCACTTGCACTCTTTTTCATATTTATGAACATAGCTTCGATCAATGCCAGGGTGATTTTAAATTTTAAAATCAAGGGTGAACTTCCTCCCAGAAGAAAAGTCTTCCAAAAAAATCTCGCTTTGAATTTGATGAAAGAGCATTTGGAGTCAAGAGCTCAAATAAAGTCACCTCCTATTGACCTGTACACTTTCTTGGCAAAACACAGAAGACAATTAGAAGAAGAGGATGTTGCTGAGCAGCCAGCAAAGAAAAAGGGTACCTGCTGGTTGTGTGGACGGAAGAAAAATTCCTCAGCGACCATGAAGTGCAATTTGTGTACACGCTTTGTATGCAAACAACACTCAGAAAAACAGACTGTTTGCGTACAATGTAAACAAGGAAGCACTGATGAAGAATATAGCAATTCTGAGTAATCATATTCAAAAACATCATTCAATTTTAGCAGTGTTTTATATGTAAAATTACATTTTTTGTATTTAGTATTTTATATGTATAATTACATTTTTATAATACATTAATAAATTGTTTTCATTTTATCTAAAAAAAATTGATGCAAAAAAATAATTTTGTATTAATTTAGAGCCAATAAAAACTTAATTTGAAAGTATAGAACAAGTATTAAAACATTTAAGATGATAAGACTTACTTAATACACATGTTGTACAAAATACAACACGCGAGTACTGGCGTTATGCAAATGAGCGCGAGTACCGAAAGGTTAATACATTTTGAAGAATACCCTCAATATCTGTAACTATTATAAAATCATGTTTAAAATTTTGTATATAATTTGGAGAAAATTTCAATGTTAATAATTAATTGTATGTGATATAGTTAATGTTCTTTTATCTATATAGGAAAAATAACACCAAAAAATTTATATATATGTTTTTAATTTTTTATTTTATTACCTCAATTGAAAAATTGTATAACGAATCACTGTTTTTTTATAATTGTTAGTAATAGTGTGAATCTAGGTAAAACAGTTTATTCTTTTTAATTAATTCAGTATATAACAATTTAACATAAAAGTATTTGGCTAGTGTTTCTGACAAACCATGGTGTGGCGTTGGGTTGCATTTTAGATGTACTAATAAACTGGCTCTATTATAATTAACGATCTTGTTTAGACAAATATTGAAAATACTATTCTATGAAAATTAAAAAATAAACCAGAATTTTCGTTTACCATTTTAATACTGTTAGGGCTGTATAACGGAATATTTAATTCAATTCCAACTTTCTATTTATTTTACTCCTGTAGCAGTTTGAAAACGAATTGCCTTTACGATATAATAATTATTGTATTTTTTAAATTATAGCTTCTCATGTTAATTTAAATGTTGTAGATGTATGTGAAAGCAAAACCTTTAAATGCATACAGCTGAAAAACACAAAAGTAGAATGTACAGACATAATATTGTAATTAGATAGTTATTTTCAATGTTCACTTGTTAGCTTTTGTCATATTTACAGTTATCTCAGTCTCTAGTTATCAACAATCGATGTGTCAATAACAGACAATATAAATGACGACAAGAAATAGGATATAGTTTATTTTCAACACATTTAAATAATTATTATTAAACTGTTCATACACTGAGAACTTGTGTTACTTAAGGTATAATTGTTCTTTAAGATAAACATATCTTTATCTGGGAAAACATAAGTCAAACAAAGACTCGAAGTTAACTTCTAACAATCTCCTTGTTTAATACCATTAAAAATTCAGATTACGAAGTATTACAGTAAATATGAGTTATTTATAACCTAGTTCTCGCCTCTTTGATAGTTCCTGAAAAATATTTAATGCAAGTAAAAAATGAATCTGTTTAATATGAATATAAAGTACAATTGGGAAATTATAGTATAAAAACAAATATGTTTCACGTTTTACGTATGACTTCATTGTTCCCCCTACTGGTCCACATACTCAACGTACTGATCCACCTATACAACGTATTTCGCCTCTTCATCTTCAACCGGTTGTAACACAGTTTCTTACGGTTTTGTATTAATTAATTGTTCTACGCAAGGTCCGAGCCCTGACACCTTCCGCTGAAAATTGCACTGCCTACGACAACAAAAGCCATGTATTAGACAATGTTCTTAGAGTTGTTTCTATCAGCAACAACATTCATAGGTACTTTCCCACAGTTATTTGGAGTACACTCAAACAGTCAAAAATTAAGTTTCGATCCTTGATTTTTGGTGAAGAGCATTCATGCACCATAATTTAATGAAACTAATCAAACATAAATATGTATTTACTTGTATCATCATAATAAAAGTAGAATTTATAGTTTATTACTCATCGGTTACTGTTATAAAAATCTGATAAAAAATATTTTGTATTAATTTTTTTAGTATGGACACAAAAAAGATTTTTTTTACCCGAATCTTCAATAATATACGAGTTGTTATGTATACTGTGTAATAAGTACTCAAAAATATTGTTGTTGAATTATGGAGGAAAATTTCTGTATATAATTTAATTAACTGTTCTTTACAGTGAAAAAGAAGGACTGAGTACTTTTATAATCAATGGTTTAAAGTGTGTGTGTTTTTTAGAATATTTTGCTAAAATAAAATTGTAATATAAAGACTAAATATTGCAATTAAATATTTATGAGGTATTATTTGTTCTGTTTGTATAGTAACTAGTTCAACAATTATTTATGCAAGTTCCGTGAAAACAATATTAAATAGATTCTATCAAAAATATCAAAATGTAGGGAAGTTGGTTTCGCAACAGCAATAAACAAAGAAGATCCTTGAAATTGGGAAAGTTTTCTGTTTGTGAACCTTCGGGAGCTCTATCCTTAGAGAACCTTATAAATGATGATAGCTCGCTTATACTACTTTCAACGGTTTTATATACAATTTGCATTGTCAGAAATATCCTTTATTTGACCTACATAAATGAATCCTCTGGCAATTCCTTTG
>JAQJVL010001555.1:168984-171712 GCA_035578905.1 Stictocephala bisonia
AATTAAATAATTACTATTTATTCAGTATATGAAGCTTTATACACTGGTAGATTCAATATTTTGTAGCAATACGCTTCAGTAGATAATTAAACGGGGTTTTCAACACATATTATTCTCTGAACCTAACATAAAATATCAGAAAACATTCTGAATTACGTTTGAAATGAAAAGCTGAGATTCACGTAAAGAAAGAACCGCTGCCTCTCAAGATAGGTTGGTGGAAGTTGTGTTTTATTTTGTCACAGAATAACGTAACATCTCCTTTCTTCTTCACTGAACATGACGATATTAAGGAAACTGGTCGGTGTATATACATGTTAAAGATGTATTAAATGAAATTACATTTTAAATTTATGTTGTTGCATTTGTTACAATCTTCATGGTATCTGATCAGTGTTCTCTTGAAAGGTAAGTATTATAAAAGAGTAAGAATCATGTATGTATACGATTTGTAATATTATGAAACTTAGGTGACCTTATAAAAGCCTTGTATGACAAATGTCTTTAACTATGTTAATCATATAAATACTATAGTTTTATTAAAATAAACATATTTTCATATATATCCCTGAATAATATATAGAAAAAGGATCATTTCAACAAAATCATACTAAATTTTTATAATCTAAAAACTAATTATATGGGACTATATGCAATTTAATAATAAAATTATTAGCATTTTGATGTTGTCTGTAAGTTTACAGACAACATCAAAACTAAAACATGAAAACTAAAACGTACTTATGTATATATATATATATATATATATATATATATATATATATATATATATATATATATATATATATATATATATATATATATATATATATACATAAGTACGTTTTAGTTTTCACTTTATAACATTTTTATCACACACTATATATATTTTGGAATTTCATTGTGCACTTATAGAAACAAAACAGATGTAAAATTAAATTTTAATGTTTTAAATAACTAAGATAAATGTTTGGTAAAATAATAGGTTTTAGAGGTATTAGGAAAATGTATGATTTTCTAATGAACGTAAAATGCTGTAACAATGTTTAGAGTTTTATAAATTTTTAATTATTTTCTAATTATGTACAGTAGTTAATATCAGAACTAATTTAATTTATCCCATTTTGTAATATTGCATGTTTCTAAGTCACTTAGTGATAAAATAATGATTATATTGGAAATATATTTAGTTAAATTAAAGCTTGATCGCGTAAGTGCTAACGTAAAGCAGTACTAAATTAGATGCTCTGACTGTGTGAACATCGTATTTTTTATTTGTCTTTGCCATCTTTGGAAAGTTGAGGCATCCCCATTTGAATAACCCATTAGAATGAGGTAGCACAAAGGGTTCCCAGAGCTTTATTCTGGCTATAAGTTAGTTATTTTAAAAATTAAAATGAACAAACTATCTAGTAGATAGTAAATAATTGATTCAGTGAGTGTTTCTTTTTTTTTAATTTTTATGAAAAGAATATCTTTGATGTTCTACTGCCTTGTAAAACAGCCTGTTCACTTTAAGTAGACAACATCCTATTTTAGAAGACAGTAAATTTAACTTTCATGGAAGTATTTTCTTATGTTTGCTTTAGAAAAAATGTTACCCTATATTATTCTTTTGGTATAACTTAGTAGTAGGTGGTTATAACTTACAATCAAAATATCAACTGGGTGATTTTAATCGGAATAAAGTAATTTTACTAATGATAAATGGTTTTCAGTGAATATTTAAACATCTATTAATTTACATAATTATATATTTCATCTATCTGATGACTGTCCAGAACATTTGGCGTAAAACAATACAAGTTTAAATGGCTTACAAGTTTGTAGATTTTATTAAGACAGCCTGCAACGATTCTTGTGAATTCTTACTTGAAAGTTTCATCAAGCTTCAGTAAACCTGTACATACATTTATTTTTTACTAGTTTACAACAAAACATTTAGTTACAGTTATTTATATACTTATTAATTTATTAAAAGGAGAATGATATTAACCCCCGACCTCTCTCTTAGTATCTCCCTCTTTCTTTTCTTGTGTTCCCTTTTTTCTCAATTCTCTGCCTATCTACCTTCCTCTCTCATTGTATATACTGTTAAATATAGAAAATTTTGTTTCTATATAACTCACTGTAGCATATTGTATGAAAATTTGAATTAAACAATTTTATATAAACTACATAAGTATAAGTTAGTAAATTATATTATCTGCATCAAGTAACACATATACTGTAATTATTTTGATTTATTATACTGCCCGCAGCCGGCTTCAGACTGCGAAGAGTTATTCAGGGTTCAAATCTACAACTGAGTTAACGATTGGCACTTCACTCGTTAGATAAAGTAGAACTGCACGCACCTCTGCAGGCCTATGTGAACTGGCAAGTTTCGGTTTTTTTTTTTTTTAATTAAAAAAAATATATTTTACAAATAATTAAGAAATAATTAATAATATTCAAGATTTAATCATATAAACCTTATATTTGTTAAATATTTACACATAAACCTATAATTAATTATGCATTTCTATCAAGTTGAGATCATGGATGCAGAAATGTATAAGTTCTTAAAAATACAAGGCACCAGATCTATGTATCAAGATGAGTATACATATTCTTATACAAAATATCAATTCAGTTGTGTATTATCGTTATTAGTTTTAATGTTCTTATTAAAACCTTTTTGAAGTTTCAAGGTCATAAACATATAAGTAGACTATACTCTACCTTA